>PVLD010004286.1:0-127674 GCA_004027595.1 Dinomys branickii
TAACTAATGTGAAGATAACTATGTAATACAACATCCAGTTCTAATTCCCTACTATATTCTGTATAACTTTGTATTTTCTGTATTGTTTATGGCTTTTCTGGTTCATATGTCTCCATTCTTTTGTCTTTAAAATAAAATTTAAAAAATAAAAAAATAAAAAAAATAAAAAAAAAAACAAAATGGAAATATCAAACATACTACCATGGACAGGCCACCAAGAGTTACTGTCCAGCTCATAGTGTGGCCAGCATGTTACAGAAGTAAATGAGCCATTTGGATTTCAGATTGGGGAGAAACAGGGAGGTTTGAGCTTCTGCAGAAGGCAGGCGAGAGGGGACAACCGGAGAAGGGAGGGTGAAGGGTCCCCGCTAGAGCAGAGAGGTGTGAGAGAGAGGCTGAGTCTCCTGGCGGACCCAAGGCTGTGAAGCGTGAGTGACTGGGCGAGGCAGACGTCTTCATGGCTGGTCAAACATGAGGGGAAGCAGCCCTCCCGGAGTGCTTTCCAAGGGCAGTGCTGGAATTTAAAAAGCACAAAACGCAGGGCAAGCCTCTCTCCTACTTTATGGGGGAAATGAAAGGCAGGCAAGAAGAAAGGAAGAGGAAGAGGGTGATGGGGTGGGGTGTACCCCATCTGAAGCACCCAGAGCGATCTGGTAAGGCAGAAGCGCAGGAGCTGTAAAAGGTCTGAGGGGCCGATGTCACTGAGTGGTCTCAGCTAAGGTGAGGAGGCTCAGGAGAGGACTTGAGTTCCCCACAGAGAGTGAGCTTGTCCTTGCTCGGTGTCCTGGGTTTGGGCACCAGATGTAATGAACACAAGGTGAATGAACAAATGAGGCACATAGTCTTGCATCTCAGGGGACAAAGTCCTTGAACCATCTGGCATAAATCCTGGGGTGTCTCCAGATGTATAGAGACCTGCAAAATTCCTTCTCCCAGCTTATCTCCTTTATGACAAGCTGTGTTTTCAGGTGGCACCTTCAGGTCCTGAGCTGAGTCCCCACCAAGAATAATGCTTCTGCTGGCAGACAGCTGGGGGCTGGAGGGTCAGTCCCACTCAAGCCTTACACTTACCACCTGATCTCCTGATTAAGGGAACAGATTTGTTGCTGAGTTACTTGGTTCTTTGGTCTTCTCTAACACCTTATACACTGCTGCCAGAGCAATTGTTTCCAAAGCACCATATCTGCAAGAGCATTCTTCAAAAAGCCAGCAACTGCTATGACAAGGTTGCAACAAATCAGTTCATACTGGCTGGAGTTGGGTCCTGTAGAATCTGGTAGGTCAGGACCCAGTCTTAGTTGCTGTGTCATAGGAGGTCCAGAAGTTCCCAGAGAAAGTATAGGGTGCTCAAAGTTGTTGCACTCAGGGGAATGAACTGCCCTTTTACTAACTGCTACGAAAATATGGCAAAAGTTTTAATAATTACTATAGTCATACTGGTATATACCAGGTGACTAAAAAATTTGCCCTTCTATAATATCACTTCCCTTCTCACGAACAAATACTAATAATCCCTCTTTGAACACTGGGTCAGTTGTGTGTGCCATAGCTCCTGGCACCAGATACCAAGAGGCATCCTTATGACACTGGGCTCTGAAAGGTCTGAAATAGGCACCTTAGTAAACAAACCTTCCTTAAAAAGTAATTTGGAATGGCCTTACCTACACACTAGTTCTTGCACTTTGCCTCTATGTCTGTAACACAGTGGTGTGTATTACATGGGGGCACATGGATAGAGCACTGTGCAGAAGAGTTCTGAGGCTTCCAGCAACACAGAGTTCCAAACGGAGAGCCAAAGTGACTTGCTGGTCATCCCAGGAAAAGAACTATAAAGGGGTAGGAGATGATGCTGACAAAAAGGAGGGAAAAAGAACTAGCCACTACCTTGCTTTTCTTTAGAAGGCTGTAACACCTGAGAAGCAGACTTTGGACTGACTCCAGCAGCCAAGCACACGGTGGGGAGGAACTCCTTCTTAAACAACAATCACGTAGAATCTTCCAATGGCCTGTAAGATGGTGGCCCCCTGTTGTGTGGGGAGACATGAAGGATAAGGTCCACCCACTCAGTACATGAATGAGATGAATATTCAGAGATTACGTGATTACATTTTGAGGTTTGAGGAGTTTTGGCTCCCACTGTGGAAACGCTGGCTTGCTCTTTGCGGCGTGCACATGCAAAGGTTGATTTCTTGGCCTGATAACTCTGGTAATAGCATCTATTCCACCGTTCATATATTTTCAGAAGTTCTGGGAAAAGGGAACTAAGTCAACAATGCCACATTCCAGGAATTTAATGGCAGGGGAATTGATGAAACCAGTGCCCAGAAATAAGAGCAACATCTGTTTGTTCCTCCTTTCAAATTTGATCTTAAGACACTCCAATTGCTTAAGACACTCTGCTTCCCACAAGTGCTCCCACAGAGTTTGGCATCCCACACTTGACTACTCCAGGAGTCAGTATGCTAACCTCGTCAAGCACACCATCTTCAAGTTCATCTCTGACTGTTCCACTCTCTTCCTATCCCACCACCAATGTTTCTCTCTATCTCTGGTCTGCATTTGGAGCTTGCCAGCACCACTCAGTAACATGGCAGGGGTAGGGTTAGAAAACTCCATCTCCATACGGATTCAAAGAAGTGTGACATGTTTAGGAAACGCCAGTTGCCTTGATTTTTCAAAGAAGGCAGTTTTATGCTGTGCTTGTGTGTGGTTCCACAGCCAGACTGTGTAGAGGTGCCCTATATAAATCTGGACAGGCTACAAGATGTGACCAAAAAATACAATGAATATTTAAGTTTAAAAATGTTTTGTAGTAAAAGACACATTATCATTAATCCCCTCCAAAATATTCCCCATCATTTCGAGCACACTCATCCTACTATTCTTGCTGCTTTGTGAAGCAGATCTGGAAGTCCTCTTCCATCTTTAGTTGAGTCATGGTGGCTGCCTAAATCCATCCAAAATGTTTACTTTCATGGTTACTCTGACTTCAGGGAAGAGCCAGACGTCACGCAGTGTCAGATCCAGCTTAAAGGATAAGGTGGGTGAGGACACACCAGAACGTCTGCCCCGCCCGGCCTTCCGCTGGTCTGCCCTCAGCAACAGAGTTCACCACGTTCTTATCTCACCTCATAAAGATAGTCACAATCTATATCCTTAAAAAATAATTCCATTCAAAAGAAAGAGTAAATTCACTCCGTATGGAAGAAACAGGGAAGACATACAGGTTCAGAACTGCTCTGTACATAGCAAGCGTACAGAAAATGTTTGTTATCGTTACGATCAGTACTGGCTTCACTGCTGCCATCATCCTACCCTAGTGTTGCTTCTCTTTGTACTCTTAATGATAACTAGCCATTAAGTTGTCTCTGTTCTAGTAACTAAACACTTCTCAAATCCATATTATTACCCTCCTTACCACTGCCTTAATATAAACCTAGAACATTGAATTTAAACTTCTAATGTCTGGTCTTGTGGCCTTCAGTGACCTCTCTGTTGTTGACCCCTCCACACAATGTTAAGGTGAGGCAGGAAGTAACGGGATGAGATGGAATAGCACTCAGGAAACAGAGTATGAAAGGCTAGAGTGTCAGAATGAGAGGTGTCCACTTCATCCTAAAGCTGGTGGAGAGCCATGCATATTCTAGGCAGAAAAGTGAGAACAATCAGATGTGCATTTTACAAAGGTAATGTGGAAATTCTAGAGCTGGAGTCCATAGCACCCTCTGAAGGAATGGTGGGATAAAGGGGAAATCGGGGTGACTCGGGGTTAGGGGCTTGAGGAATTCCATGGATGGGCTGCCATTCACTGAGATGACCGGTGGACAGAGATTCCAAGGGGCGATTGTGGCTAGAAGTGGAACTGGGAAGGGAAAAATGATTTACTTCACCACACAGTGTGTTTCATTCTCAGTCTGTAAGTACAGGCACATCCTCCAGTTAGGAAGATAAGAGCATTCATTCTCTCCTGTTGGTCTTCCTTTTCTTCGAATCCTATGATGGAGTTCTTTCACACAACCCTTCAATGCCCTCACTCTCACTTACAGGCCACTTACAGCACAACTATCATTAAAGAATCATCTCCTCGAAACACTGATTGTGTCTGACTAATCCAGCCCACACTGACCTCTTTTCTGATTGCCCATTGTACTGAATGTTCAGCTGCTTGGCCTCGTGCTTAATAGGTTTCTAACTGCTTCCTGTCTTCATTTCACCTTCCTTATTACATTAGATGGCTGCCCATGAGGGCAGAGCAAGTGACTGAATGCACCAAAACACACAGTAGAAACTCTAACCTACTCTATGGATGCAGAAAGTGTTACCAGGAACCTCAAAAACCAACTTGTCTAGTGGTGTCCAGCCTTGAATTTAACATTTCAAGATGCTTCTAATAATGTCTACATATTATTTTTCTCAATTTAATATTCTAGTAGCTATTGCGTATTTTCTTATATCAAGCATATTTAAGCTGTTTGGGGCAATAATATTAATCCAGCTCTAGAAAAAGAGAGATCATATAGGAAATGAATCAGTTTTTTCACAGTGGCTATTGGTTTAAAAAATTTTTGCAAAAGATAGAAGGCATACTTAACTGGCAGGGGAGGTACCAGGATCACAAACGATGGAAGGCCTGAGGGAGGAGAACACATTCCTTCAAGAGAACATCACCAATGATCAGAAAAATAAAAATCAAAACCACAATGAGCTCTCACTCCACACCTGTTAGAACAATTATCAAACAGATAAGAGAGAATAAGTGTTCTGAGGGAAAAAGGGAACCTCTAAGCGCTGTTGCTGGAAATATAAATTAATGCATGATTATGGAAAATAGGGTAGAGTTTCCTCAAAAAACGAAAAATGGAACTACCATGTGAGCCAGAAATGCCTCTTCTGGGTATACAACTAAAGGGAGTGAAATCATTACCGAAAGCTATCCGTACCTCCACAGTCATTTTGGCTTTATTCACAACATTCAAGATATGGAAACAACCTAGGTGTGTAAGAAAGGCAGAAAACACCGCACTAGGTGAAATAAGCCAGACACAGAAAGGAACACCCCCCATGATCTCACTTAGAGGAGGAACCCAAAGTGAAACATCAAAAACAAACAAAAAATTGAACAGAGAAACAAAGAGTACAACAGGAACGGGAAATGGGGAGCCAAAGCCCAAAGGGTATGAAAGTACAGTTATGTAGAATGAATAAATCTAGAGATCAAATGTACAGCATGGGGACTATAGCT
The DNA here is from genome assembly GCA_004027595.1 of Dinomys branickii. Classification (NCBI taxonomy): domain Eukaryota; kingdom Metazoa; phylum Chordata; class Mammalia; order Rodentia; family Dinomyidae; genus Dinomys; species Dinomys branickii. Next base: position 5,243 of record PVLD010004286.1, read on the forward strand.
AATAATACTGTATTCTAGCAACCAGTGATCTGGACCAGTACTCATTTTGATGGGAAAGAATCTGAGCCATGGCCCTAGTTAAAGGGCCAGTCCGGGCTATTCACCTGCTTAATAACTGCCTAGGGCTAGAATGCAGATCTCTGTGCTCCAGCTGAGCATGGCTTTGTGAAGGCATTCTTATCTCTATGGGGAACTACTACTGACATACACAGGGCAGAAGAAATTATGTTATTTGTTGAGAATTTTTTTCACCAATTCTTTCACTGGGTACTTTATTATCCATTATTTCTTCTCACAAAGCAAACAAACAAAACATCTTATGGAGCAGTCATTAATTTCCTTCATCTCTTCCTCCTCTTCTCGTCCTCTTCCTCCTTCTCGCTACGTGGAGAACAAACAAGGCTAAGACATGTTCCCCAGTTAGCCAAGCGTAAAGTGGCAATGCCTGTCCAAATCTAGGAAGAGTTACACCTCTCAAATGCATACTTTGCTGTCTTTGAACAAAGTCCCTGGGCTGCGAAGTCGGAAAGGTGTTGGGAAAGATGTAAGGACGTGCAAGAGAACGCTGCAGCAAATGGAAGAATGTCCTGTCTCCCAAAACAGTCTTCGAAACTAGTTCTTTTCATCATTTGTCTTCATCTAAGACTTTGTGATTTCTTGAAGAGAACCCATTGGCTGGAATACATCCTCTCTCTCAGCCTTAATTCTTTCCCTCCAAGCTCTTTCCTCCTGTTTATAGTGCTACGGAGGAGAAAGGAAGTTCAGGATACTCATGGATCCAGCTGAGTTCTATTCCTTTTCCATTTGGGCAAATCTCTCCAGTCTCCTGGCTCTCAAAGATACTCTTCCCTTTTTGCCTATTTTTACTGTATACCTAGTATTTCCACACACAGAATATCATAAATCCTTCCACAAAAGATAGAAGAGATCATTTTCTTCCTGTCTTTTTACTTTCTTCCGTGAAGCACAAACTTCCCAGTTCATGTATGATCAGTTTCCATCTGGGGTGACAGGTCCTGAGAGCGAGGTGTGGTGAATGAAAAGAAAAACAGAGAGACAAATGATGGGTTCTCTGCCTTAATAAAAATTCTGCTAAGTCATCATGGTGGTGAGCCAATATGGCTCGGCCCACTGGAGGCCATGTGACAGGATCCACCTTCCTCCTCCCCGGTCATATTATAACTTCCTACTTCCTTTTTTACAATGTCCTGTTTCCCTCCTCCCACCCCCTGTCCAATCACTGCCCACCAAGTTGCGCAGACGATCCCCAAACCCACCCCTAGCCTGGCCCTATATAGCCTTTGTTCCTCCCAGCCAGGCCAAGCTCTACATCCCTCCTTTCTGCTGTGGTCTTCACAGTATCTGCAATAAAGGCACTTTTTACTTGGTTCTGTTTTCACTTGTGCCAAAAAACCTAACAACAAAGTTATGGAATCAGGTGGCTACAACCTCCAGGACTGAAGCCTTGATTGCAATTTTCTTTTGCCTTTTATTGGGATACACTCAAAAAGCAGCAATAGGGGAAACAGGAGGAATCATTAACAGGACTAGTGAGGACAATACAGCTTCATTATCACAAGAGCTGGACTTTGACTGAGTTAGCCATCACGTTATCATTTCTTTGGACATATCCCAGTAAAACAACTAGTGCTGTCCCAGTGGCTTTCCACAGGGACACAAGTCCTGCTATCATTTCCTTTTATACTAATGCTTTTGCTAGACTTCCTGTCAAACAATCACATGGCTTGGTCAGGCTCAAAGTCCCAAACAGGTAATACATTGAAAGGTAAACTATAGAATATCCTTCACCACATTTCCCTGAGGCAAAAGGACCGATGAGTCTGGCCATTTTGGGTGTGGGGAGACCTGAATTATACAGAGAACAAAACACACATTTTTATCTCAAGAATCCAGCTACACTTGTCTGAGCTATTTTGCAACAGTGATACAGGGGAAAGACACTCCTAACCTGAAAGGTATCTGGGACAAGTTCATGTTCTCTAAAATCAAAGAATGAATTTTAGGAACAACGGAGGCTAAGAGCAGAACATATTTACTGAGGGAAAGAAAGCTTCTGTCTGAGAGAGAGATAGAAGGGGACCCAAGTGGTTGCCCAGGAAACCTGTCCTTTCCAAGGATTTTTAGAGAGCAAAACCATGAGATGAGGTGGGTCCACGGTGGGGAAAAATTGGAAATCACAAGGTGGGCATGAAGTGGTACAAAACCATGGTCAGCCAATAAGAATTGTTCAGATAAAAATGATTACATTGGGATCAAATGGTAAGCAAGTTAGGTAGCAAGTGAACATGAATACAGAACAGGGGCTTTTCCTGTAAGGGGTCAGGTCAGGGACTCAAGGTGATCCCACCTATTTACAATAGCAATCCTTAATGTCCATCCCTAGGGAGGTATGTGGGTGTTTGTTTAATCTTTGTTTTGAGGTCTGGTCCACAGCAAGTACATCTCTCCATTTGCAAGGTATCTTGTCTTCCATACTGGCTCCTTTAAGGACCTGCCCCTGTCCGACTACCTATAATATTTCTGTCTAACTCAGCTGCCTATAACAACAGCAATAATCTTATAAATGTTTTCATACATTGTAGGTTGTATATAGTGCAAGCATAACAATTAGTTTAAACAATAAGCAGGACTTCGAGTGTGGATTCAATCATAAGGTGTCCATTTTCTTGTTTGTTTGGTTTTGGTCTTTTTGAGACAGGGTCTCCCTATGCAGTTCAGGCTGGGCTTGAGCTCATTTTGTAGCCTGGGCTGGCCTCAAACTTGCAACGATCCTCCTGCCTCAGCCTCCCAAGTGCTGGGATTACAGGTGTGTGCCACCACGCCTGGCTAAAGTGTCCATTTTTGTTTTGTTTTGTTTGTCTTCTACCACTGCTTTAAAACATTCTGTTGGTTCTCCTTTCTCTGCCCTTGAGTATCTCAGGCAGATCCTTTTGCTTTACCTGTCACTTCCAACTGTCAGAATCCTCTTTATTTATAGTAATTAGGAAATCCAGACCAATTTAATGTCAAGCGTTTAGCCTTGCATGTAACTAATAGCTTAGCCCATTTTGCCTGCCCATGCCCCCCTCTGCTCAGAAGCTTGTGTTCAAGAAGAGGAAAGCGGTCTGTTCTTCTTAGGTCTCATCCTCTCCTGTCCCCTGGGCTTCACTGACTCCTCCACATTTGGGGTAAAGGGTACAGGAGAAGATGAGCAATAGGACAGGGGCAAAATGTTATTTAGGCAATACTATTTCCACATCTCTCTTGGCTGTTGAATGTCTTCCCATGGAAAAAGCCCAAAAGCTTGTCTATTTTTCTTATGAGGAATGTTTGTGCGGTTTTTTAGAGGACAGCCCCATGCTCCCTTCCAGACTTTCTCACTACTGTATGCCTTGATGTATGTACTTGCGCTGTGAGTACTCCCCACTCAGTTCTTTCTCTTGTGCTTGGCTCCATTTTCTGGTGTTCACGCAGCCCCTTATAAACCTCACCCCCTTTGTCACTGCTCCCAAGCAAACCCAGGAAGATCAAGCCTGTGTCCTTGTCCTGTGTCAGGGCCCAGCGGCTGTCAGCTCTATATGGTTCCATGCAGAGTCCCTACTGTGGTGATGTACCAATTAGGAGTCTCTAGATCAAAGTATTAGTAGAAAATATATGTCTAGTTATGCAAGGGGATTTATTAGGTAAGCTTTCAGGATCAGGGTGGGAAAATTCACAGTGGTTAGCTTTACCCTGGAGAGCTGGAGGACCCACTAGGGGTTTAGCTGAAGAAGACGAAATCATCAGAACAAGAAGGATCAAGAACGGAACACCAGCGAGGGGCAAGGCCTGGAAGCTCACTGGAGAGTTACTAAAGCTCACTGGAGAGTTACTAATGCGAGTCTGTGTTGAAAGGCTAAAGAAATTGGAGACCTGGAGGCAGAAGCGCAAAGATAACAGCAGTAGCAAAAGATGAATCCGTTCGAAAAGGCTGGGGCTCTTCAGGAACATGGCACTTCTCTCTTCCTTCCCTTTTTAGTCTATCCAGGCTATGAGCCTATTGGTTGGTAAAGGACCCCAATGGGGATGGCCCTTTCCCATCTTAGTTTGCTAGACTACATGTCAGTCATCCACAGACACACCCAGAACCATGCTTTCCTAATCTGCTAGGCATTTCTTGATATATTATGATCAACGGTCCTAGGTGGTAAAACTTGAACAGCCCAGTGAGTATCTACTGGGAAGTAGGTGGGCTAGATTCTAATACTCTTACCAATCCTGAGTAGGTAAGTCTGGTATCTGTCTCTTGAGCACTCATAGTACTCACTGGCTGTTGTTCTTACCTTTGGATTTCAGCTGCAGTTCTGAGACGAGATGAGGCAGGAAGCTGAGGGCATTAAGGTGGGTTAAGCCACTGGCTCAAGGCCAAGAGCAAGCAAACTATGGAGATGGATTTAAACTTAGAGAGTCTGACTCTGGGGTCCAGGTCTATAACCCCAAACTCTCATGGCCCCACCAAGGCAGGGAACTAACAGGACTGTGAAATAGCTGCCTAATAGGGAACGAGCCAGCAACTGTACTTTTGGAGCAAGCTCGTGCCCTTCCTGGCATGAAGAAGCAGATTTTCCTAATGCCTCCTTTGCGCACACGACTATCTATGGACTAGCCAGTTTCTTTGTCCGGGGAGTGCCCGTTTTTGCATTCTGTGTCTGTTTCTTTCCTATAATAAACTTTTATTTTCTTTCAGCCTTAAAACTGGCCCATGTGTGGTCTCCACTGACATGTAGCTAAGAACCCAGGCTAGCCAGTAACAGGCAGAAATATCTGTTGAACTAAACTGTCTTCAGATCCAAAAACTACTTTTGACAAAGGGGAATGGACTTCATCTCTAAATACATATCCTTCGGCGCCTGTGGGGCTGAGGAGAATGTAGCCTATGGGAACACACTCCACAGCAGACAGGCTGTAGACAGGCTGTAGACAGGCTGTAGACAGGCTGTAGACAGGCTGTAGACATGCTGTCTGGGTCCCCCCCCCTAGGGCTGCGTGTATGTTCTGCAGCCTCTTGAGTGACTTTTCTTTGGCAATTATTACAGGTCTTTTCTTGGTCACTTCAATTTATTACATGGCAGTTGTTGGTATAAATAATTACCTTTGGACTACGCTGGAAAACTTTAGTTTGTTGGATGGCAGGTGTTGGCGTAAATAATTACATTTTGACCACTTGGGGAACTTTGTTTGTTTATTTCTTTGAAGTTTTGAGACAGCACCATGTGACATAGCCCAGCAGGCCTTGAACTTGCAGTCCTCCTCCTTCAGCCTCCCCCGGGCTGGGATTGCAGATGTGTACAACCGCGCCTGGCTGGGAGATTTGTGCGTTTGTTTGTTTGTTTGTTTTTACAGTGCAGAAATGAAGCTGCCTCATACTCAAGTACTGCTCAACTTTTTGTTGCTTTCTGCCTTGCTGAACTCAGAAATTTACATAATTCCTACACCTCCATGGGAGAAAACAGACAAACCAACCCAGTTCCACAGAGTGCTAGAATAATGGTTCCCATGAGAGAAAATAGCTTTTGTGCCACAGGCTTCATGGTCATCCAAGTAGTGAGAAGGTCTGGGCGTGCTCATTGCAAGACAGGATGCAGATTTGGGCAGAAAGCTGTGGATGGGACCCAACGGCAAACTCTGCAGAGGCCTATGATTTGACCCTGTGACTTGGAGGATATGCTTGCGGTCGCATTGACAACATGTTTTTCTTTTAATCATTAAGACAGAACCCTGACTCTGTGCCTGTATTTCTCAGAGTGGTCCATGTGGAGACCATCTGTGTCAGGCTGAGCTGAAGAGCTTGTTCACGTGTATGTGCCCTGACCTTAGGGATGACTGCAAATCAGGATGAGATATTTGCACCCCGGAATTTACATTTTCAACAAACCACCCATTTCAAGCTTGAGAAATCCCATAGCCTACATTCTCCTCAGTCCCACAGGCGCCGAAGGATATCAAGCCTTGTCTACTTGCAACAAAACTATTGCAACTCCTAAATTCTACTTCCTTTCTTTTCCAACAACAACCCATCACCTCAAAATATTTTCCTGTTTGTTCCCTTCTAGTCTCAGCCCTCCCTTTCTTTTTTCTTTCTCTCTCTCATTTTATTTTTCCTCTGTTCTTCCTATTTTCTACTCATTGAAACCACGGTTTTAGTCATCAACCAGAGTCCTTAAGTTTCCATTTGTAGGGAAATTTTGCAATTGATTTCTCATGTCATCTTCAAATTAGTCACATGCTGGCCAAGTTTGAATTTAAGGTGCACAATAGACCCGCTTATCCACAAGAGATGCATTCTGTGACCCTCCCCCCAGTGGATTTGAAGCTGTGAAGACTACCAGATTCTGTATTATTTTTCTTATATGCATATACAAATTTAGTGCATATATAAATTTTTCATATTAACTAGGCACTTCTCACATCATACAGTCATAAATTTAATAATGTGAAATGTGGTAGCAAAACTAGCACAAATTCCTTTGTTATTCTTCACAATTTCAGAGATAAAAAAGTTATTCTTATCATAGATCCTTGTAGCCTCTGCACATGGTATTTTCTTTCCTTCTTAAGTCTAGAATTTTCACCTTTTCACTAAAGGAATTGCTTGGCAGCTTTTCTTACACATAAACTGTCAGCATCGTTACTCTCATAGTTTTGAGCCATTGATAAGTACAGTAACAACTACTTGAGCACAGGCATTTGATATCTTGAGAGTCGATCTGATAACCAAAATGTATGGAGTGATTAGCTGGCAGGTAGCATATTGTTGGTCCACTCAGGGGGCCCAAAGGAAGTTTTTGTGGTGAGATCCCCAGGTTAAAGAACATTTGCAGGCAAGACATCAGCGACAACGGCAGGCAGCAGGGAGCAGAGCAGAGCAAGAGCAGCCTGTGTCTTCCTTGTTTTGTTCTTACACATGCTGTTATCGTGTATTTACATTCTTTTACACTGGCCCAACCAGTACACACACAGTTCTCAATCCTTACATAAGCATATCCCACCCTGTGCCTGCACTAGACGGTAGGTTCCTGTCCTCAGGTGCCCTCAGACTTCCCAGGCTTGGACTCAGTCTGAGCAGTTCCCCACACATAAACGCATGGCCAGTGCAGGACAAAGTAATGATTCACATTAAGCTGGACAGAGTAAGACAGCATGAGATTTTCTCACATTAGTCAGAACAGTGAACAATTTAAAACAACACATTTTTGTTTGTGGCATTTTCCGTTTAATATTTTCAGACCTTAGTTGACTCTAGGTAACTGAAAACACGGAAAGAGAAACTGAAGGCGAATGGAGACAACTGCGGAGGTAAGGGCTCAGTCTCCGGCCAGCCCACTCTGAGCGTGCCCAACCTCATCTGAGACAGGCGGCTTGGGTGTACTAGTCATCTGGGCAAGGGGAGGCACCTGTCACTCACAGAGTTACGGGACACTTGTGCAGAAGACAGTTCTCCGGCCCTACACCTGGGGCCAGCCAGAAAACGTTATCATCAGTTCTTCTGCCCTGAGATCCAGCAGGTTCTTGGTAGGATGGCCAAGCTCTGAAGTCAGACTGGGGGATAGAAAAGACAGCCAGCCTAGCCTCACGGCCACTGGAAGCTCTTTCAGGGCTCTGTCCTAATCTGGCAAAGCATACTTCTTTTCCTCTAATTAATATAAAACTGTGCTACCTCTTGCAAGTTTCTTATTCAGAACAAGAACCTGAAAAGAATTTCTAAAAGAAGCCCACACTGTCCCAGGAGCCCTAAACACTGTCATCTATAACTCAGATATTTTTCTGCAAAATTCCAAAATGCCTTTTGCTCCAAACTTAAGGTACACTGCAGGAGTCCTACAAAGTCCTCTGTGAAATGTGGCCCCTTTGCTGTAACAGTTCCTTCCTTACTGCACCCTATACAATGGACACTGCTAGGCTGGCTGTTCCCAGTCACCAGAGGGAAGCCTTGAAAGTTCAAGAAAATGTTCTAAACCCTGGGACCCCTTGAAGTGTGTCTCATCACTGTAGCCTCTAATCAAGAACCAGGGCCACATTCAAAAGTATGTAGGGATGTTTGTTTAAAGTCTTTGAGATTATTGTTTTCCTGCATTCTGTTTTGAAAACTTCTGCTCCATCCATGATAACGAGCAAGTGCCTCTCTTCTCACGCTGTGTGCTGCGGATCCCTAGACCCCCTCTCCGTCCTTTTTCTGTCTGCTTCTTAGCCACCCTTTTTGGTTGTCCTTGTTGGTGGTGATGGTTTTGGGGGTGTTTTTATTTTTGAGATGGGTCAGCCAGGCTGGCCTCAAATTTGAAACAATCCTCCTGCCTCAGCTTCCCAAATGGGCCACCATGCTTGGCGGTTTCTTGGTCATGCTGAGCAAGTTGCCCTGCTCCACTGCGAGTCCCTGCGCTCTCTTCACTCACACCCCCGAGCACGTGCTCTCAGGGTCCTTCATACCCTACGCTCTTCCTTTCGGAAATAACATTTGATATGGCTGTGAGTCGTTTTGAATAATTTTGGCTACTTTCTGTCATCTGTTAAAAAAAAAAAAAAACAGAGAGAAAACATGCCTCTCGCAGGCCTGGTGGTGCTTGTTCCCTTGGTCCCTTTCTTTCACATTATTTTAATTTATCTGTTTCTAAAACCAGGGCACCAGGCAATAAAATTTCAGGGGTCAGCACTCTTGACCTTGGTGGTCTGACTTCTTTTGCCCTGCATGGTGTTACCTCGTAAGGCTGCAGTTTACAGCAGGCACGGCCAGGATGAAAGTCTTTTCTCTGGAAGACCGAACAACAGGGTTTTTTCATTCATTCAGCAAACATTTGAGTGTCCACTACATATCAGACTCTGTGGCAGATACTGGGATTTGATGACCCCAGCTCTCACAACAGCCAAAGTACCATAGAAGAGGCCAAGTATATGAACAGATTAAAAACAGTGAAGAAATGTATCCAAAATACAAGGACAATAAAAGGGGAAAGGATTCATCCTGGACTGTGGATCCAGGTACCTGGATAGATCCACAGTAAAAGCCAGGTGTGGTGGAGCAAACCTGTGGTCCTATCACTCAAGAGGTCGAGACAGGAGGATCATCACAAATTCGAGGCCAGCCTGGACTCCACAGTGAATTCAAAGCCAGCCTAAACTACATAGTGAGACCCTGTCTCAAAAAAACAAAAACAAAAAACCCCCAAATGAACAAACAAACAACCTTAAGGTTAAAATTTTTTTTAAAAATCTCATAGTTTCCCTTAAATTCTTGTGCTCAGAAAGCTTAGTTAAAACTGTAACTGTAGAAACTTGCCTAGCTTAAGAGAAACCTAAATCAGCAACGTCAAAGATCCTGTCTATATACCTCAATCTAAAATCTAAAGTTACTTAAATCCTTTCCACAGGTATACTTCTTTCATTCAAAATTCCACTGTTTTAATTTCTCAAAGTTTCTAACCAAGAACCAAAGGTTAGTCTCAGAGCAGTCTGACTTCTTCTCACCTAAGTTTTTAACCAAGCAAGTTACAAAACACAGCCCAGGTGCGGTGGTGCACACCTGTAATCCCAGCAATCAGGAGGCTGAGGAAGGAGGGTCATTGCGAGTTTGAGGCCAGCCTGGGCTACATAGCGAGAACTTACCTCAAAAAAAGAAAGTAAAAGAGGTCAAAATATCATTACCATTATTAAGAGCAGTAATAAATTCTGAGGCAAAAAGAGCAATTTGTAACTAAATTAGGCAGAAGACCATAGCAAAGCCAGTTATCTATTCCCTCCCAATAGAAAATGGTGATGAGTGCTCAATTTATTTTCCCCAGGAAAAGTAATTCCAATCCTCTCCTTCCTGAGTACAGGGGCAAGAGGTAACCAAGAAGACTCCATCTGAATTTTCTTTTTTTTTTTTTTGAAGCAGGGTTTCACTATGTAGCCCCGACTGGCTTTGAACTCATGAGGATCCTCCTACCTCAGGCTCCCGAGTGCTGGGCTCACAGGCATGCACCACCATGCCATGCCCTCTGTTTGACTTAGAAGAAAACACAGAAAGGAAAAGTTGTTCCCCCCACAAAGCCGTTTGTTGAACCAAATTGTTATTACAAGTCCATAGTCCTTTATCTATAATTTCAAAAGCAAAAAACGATGTCAAAGAAAAATATCCTTATAAATTTGTGGACAACTACATTCACATCAGGCAAAATCTGACCTGAAATGTTACGAGATTACCTAGGGTCTTTATCCCATTTAGTTGAATATGATTATATTTTGATAAATTATGGGTACTTTGCAGACCCAGATGAATATGTTATTGGAAAAACAGTTTATATACCATAGTACCTTTCTAAAAATCCACACAATTCTGAATTCTAAAACAGGGTAGGCTTTGAAAGATCAGTTCCCTGTGGGACACAGTGAATTGGCCAGTGACAAACTAGCAAATGTCATGGGAACATGGAGACAGCAGGGTGATAGAGCTTGGGCTACAGAAGACAAGACCAGGATATATGGTGATTAGATTCCTTTGATATGGGTTGGGTACACTTCATTTATTTCTGGACATGGATATTGAGCAGAGGTACCTGATGAAGAGGGTGCTGTTCCGTCAGCATAGTCACCAGGGCAGAATGCGGCCGGCTGTGGTATGCGGAAGTCCCAGAGGCACCTGACTGCCAATCACGTGGAGTAGAGACAGCAAAGACAGATGAAGATCGTTCCAGCTCTCTCTAGAAGGCCCTAAACGGCATGTGCAAATTAGAAGGCTAGGCAAAAAAAAAAAAAAAAAAAAAAAAAAAAAGGATCTGAATTCTCCTTTTTCTGGCCTGATTCGATGCTGATGACATAGTTGTAATCCTGGGGGCTGGATAGATACATAAAAATAGCTAAAGCCATCTGGACACAGTCAGAGCTTTTCCAAGCCTGTTCTCGTAAGGCCCAGACAGCACTCGCTCCGTCCTCTAACAGCCAGCCCTGCCGGAGTGTGCAGACGCGCGTGGAAACTCCGTTAGTAATAGCAAAACGTGAGTCACCGTCTCGAGCGAATGAGTCCAGAAACCCAGCTCTGAGAGCACATCCGGTTCCTGTGTCCGCAGAGTGGACAGCCACCTGTCGTACAGGTGCAGAGTTTTTTGAGTTAGCGGTTGTCATTTGTTTTCAGTCCCAGGCAGTGGGAGATGCACTAGAAGACGCCGGTACAGTAAGTCCCCGGTTTAGGAACATTCGAGTTTTGCCCTTTCACCGGTATGAACAGATGTCACGTTACATAGATGTGAACGGATCACAAAAGTAGCTCACGTGTCAGCCAGCAAGGGTCACAGTGGTGCTGCCGTATGTCACTGCGCAGTGCAACAGTGTGCGGTAGGGTAATGCTCAGTCAGAGCGCAGGGCAAGAGGAGAAGCAGTGGCTGTGGAGGGGACTGCTGGCAAGCGCGAAGCATAAATACACTGTATACTTTTGTCAAAGGTGCATAAGACTTACTTTGTCTAAATTAATCTAATTTACAAATGTTCTCCAGGAACAGAGCTCGTTCATGAGCCAGGGACTTACTGTAACTAATAATAACCACTAGGTAACACTAGTGGTGAGGGTTAGTATTTATACAGTACTCGTTGTGTGCATAGTGCTAAGTGCCTGACAAGAGTGATCTCATTTAATAAGAGCCCCTTCTCTACTCAGGTGTGCTGGTGCATGCCCGTAATCCCAGCACTCAAGAGGCTGAGGCAGGATTGCCGTGAATTTGAGACCACCCCGGGCTACATAGCAAGACTCTGTCTCAAAAAACAAATGATAATAGTAATAATAACAACAATAATAATAATAGCCCCTTCTCTGTGTGTGTGTGTGGTGTGTGTGTATATGCGTGTGTGTGTGTGTGTGTGTGTGTGTGTGTGTGTGTGTGGTGTTTTGGTCTTTCTGTTGTATGTCTCCTTCCCGTTGCCCTCTTCAGTTTGAATTACCTCTAATAAGGAGTTTATCCCTTAATGGAGCAGGCTGCACAACCTGACACCAATTTTCATGTCAGCCCAGCTAGCTCTTTTAAGTTCCCGCTCCCCAGCTTGGTGGGGGGGTCGGGGGGCTTCTGGAACAATCCAGAACATTTACCTCTTCTGTCCCATGATGCCCTTATACATTTTCAGAGTTTCTGTTTCCTTCAGCAAAACATGTTCATACAACGAGCAAGCATATTTGAAGTTTCTTTCTGCTTTTCCTCAGCTTTATAGACTTAGAAACATCTTACTTAGAAACAACGATTGTTACCTCAGTGAGAAAGAAAGCATCTCTCCTTACCAAGGGAGAGCTTCCTGCAGCTGCTGAGTGCCCTCCTGCAGGGGCTCTGAGGCCGAATGGGCGCTGCATAGCCTATGAGATAAGTGCGTTCATCTCATTTCCCACACTTTCGAAGTGGGAATAGTAAGAGTAATTATCTTATAAGGCTATTATGAAACTACTGGTAACCAAAACCTGTCTTCAGTCCTTAATCCACATAGTACACACTCAGTACATTTTAGCTTTTTAAAAAATGGCCCCTGATTTAGACTCCTGATATTAGCAGGCATAATTTACACAAAAGTACCAAAGCAAAAGTGAGAACCCCTAGCTTGCAATTACATTAGAGAAGCCATTCATGCATAAACTGTGGAGGCTACATGGGGGGATTCAGCATTATCTGATCTAAAACTTTCGTCACTGGAGATGTATATTCACAGAATCACAGGCAAGAATGAAAGGAAGGAAGAAATAGAGTGTTTAATGTGTATTGACTTCCTGTCAATCTTGAAAGGCAGATATTATCTGTGCACTTCATAGTTAGGGAACAGAAGCCCAGAGAACAACTGCTAAACTGAGGTACTGTAGGGCTGGGTTAGGATTCAGCCCCGGTCAAGTGTTCTTCTCCCTTGACAAGGACCACAGAGGTACCCTTTTCAAGGCCATCATGTTACTGTCAGGAAACTAAAGACAAACGGACAAAGATTGTGCCCTGGACCTGGAATCCTGGAGTGCTCCTGGCTATAATTTGCCTCCTCTTAAAACAGAATATTATCCCCTCCCCCAAAGCAAGCAACAACTGAACAGAACTAAGGGTCTGTCTTGGTTTCAGGCCCATATCTGCTGCATCACCACTGTATTTAGCTGATTTCAGGCCCATATCTGCTGTATCACAGTGTATTTACCTAATTTCAGGCCCATTCCTGCTGTATCACCACTGTATTCAGTTTGTAAACACTCACTTCCATGACTATCTTCCTATTACACCATTCCTTGAGGGGAAAACCAAGTGTGTCTTCTCTGTAATCCTCAGAGCCCTACACAGTCCTCCCCCACAGAGCAGGTGTTTAATAGTGAGACAGAATAAGTAAGTGGATAAATTAACAGTGTGGCGTCTGCAGGGCCTGCAGCGTGATTCAGGATGCCTGGTGTGACTCTTTACCCACCTCCAGTTTATCCACCCTATGGCCTTATGGTCGTCACCCAGACTTCTACGACAGAACAGCAGACAGCTTCTGGGGCTGGGGACATAGCTCAGCAGTACAGCACTTACTTGGCATGTGTGAGACTTGAGTTTAATCCTCAGCACGTTCAGGGAAAAAACAAACAGCAGACAACTTCTGATCCAAAGCAGCAAGGCTCACCTCTTGCAGAAGCCTGGAGAACGCCATCCTCTGAGACGTAGGTGGGGCTTAGGCAGCTTCTTGGGTTTCAAGCCTCTCTAAGACCTTTCCATTTGGAACAATTGGGGGAGGGGGGAGAGAGGGAGAGACTGAAAGGGAAAAAGAATAGAGAAAAAAATAGAAAATCTTTCTAACTGTGGGTCAGCATTCGCTTTTTCATGAGCAACAAGAATTAGAAAATCTTTCCAGAGGAGGAGAAGGTAGTGTTTCAGGGACATCAGAGAACAGAGGAATGTTGAGCTTGAAATCAGGTATTAATGGAGCCCCGTGAGCAGGAGAATGTCTGCCCTTCTCCTGCCTGCTGGGAGACTGCCTGGGGCTGAGGAGGGGTGCTCGGGAAATGCGCTGGCCGGTAGCTCCACACAGTCCTTCTGCATATCTGCTAATGTGAATCTCAGTGGTGATTCTAAGACCCCTTTAAGAACTACAGGAATCGACTGCCTTGCTACAAACTTTGTGCACACCAAACACATAGGAAACATGATTGTGAGCGAGTAGACCCCTAAAATTAAGAATCAGCTTCCCTCACAGTGCGCGCCCACACAGTAGACTTCTTGTTTTCCTGGCTGGAATAGACTCGGGACTACGCGACTTAACAGCTGGGAGAGACAGGATCAAAGGAGTAATGAAGGGGCTGACCCTCCAGAGTCCGGGCTGACATCCCAAAGGCGCTTGCGCGGAAGTAGACGTCCGCGTCTGACGACCTTCTCCGTTAGCGTTAGGCCCATCTTTCTGGTAACTTGGGAGTTAATAGCCCGTGTGAGGGAACAGAGCCACTCACCTTGTTTGTTTGGAAAAATATGTTTTACCTGTTTAAGCCAACTTCTAAATGAAACAGGGGTGTGTAGGGAACTTTAGGGTACTTAGTATGCTAGGTATGGGCCTTTTCCGTTTTTTAAAAAGGAAGAAGTCCTATTAGAAACATGTACCTCCTCTACGTTAGGACCATTTCTTTCAGCTCCTCATGTTTTCTGTGGCATTGCTAAGTATAGGGAAGACTGCTATTTCTCCCAGGTGTTAAGAACCTTTATGAGGACATAGAATTTTAACATCTTGCCACAAAGCTGAATCACCAGTTATTTTAATGATCTCAAACTATTGTACCTAAGATTACAGTAGTTTGGCTTTTGATTTTAAGGTACAGTGTTTTATCAAAAGCACAAACAAGATGAATAATTCATGAATGATGTGGTACATTTATGATTTATTTACAGCCTAGGACTCATGCTAACTCAGTCAACATCAAACACCTTATGCCCATGGCCTACCATTTATAGCAACATTTAGGAGAAAAAAGACAAGATAGAGTGCAGGAGATATACCATAACTTTCTATATGGCAGCAATTCAGAATCTAAATATTTGTGAGAAATAAATTGAATGATGATGAATATAAAAGGTATCTTTAATGAAACTAATAGTATCAAGACATTCACTATTATTGCTGAGCAAATTATACAAGCTATTATATGTGAGAACTGTCTCTAGGTTTTTCTCAGTTTTTCTTTCATGCTATTTTGTGGGTTTTTATTTTTCATCAAAGTCTTTCTTGAGCATTTCTATTTCTTTTCTTTAATTTTGTTTTCAGTACTGGGAATTGAACCCAGGATCCCAGGGCCTTTGCATCGAGCTGCATCTTCCTCTTCCTGTTCCTCTTCTTCTTTCTTCTCCTCCTCCTTTTTTTAAAATTTTGAGACAGAGTCTCACTAAGTCATTAGGTTGATCAGGCTGAGCTTGGGGTCTTCTGCCTCAGCTTCCTTGGCTTTGGGGTTGTAGGCATGAGCTAACATGCTCAGCTAATTCCTTGATAAAATTTTAGCCAGGAAAAAAGCTAAAATTCCTACAATGATCAGGAAGATATAATTTTGTCAGTTTTCTAACATACTTGCTAGGTACAACCTCATTGTTTTGCAAAGAACTTGTTAAATAGCACAAGTCTCTGTATCTGACAGGGGAGAGAGGCTGTGGTAGGCATGGCCCCTTAAGAGTGGTATATCCCATCAACATAAGAGTGGTACATCCCATCCACAGAGTTACCCTAGGGGTGACCAAACAAAGAGCTGTGGAGATGTACGGGTAGGGCTTCATATAGTATTTTCTGTAGGCAAAATTGTATTTTCATCTCTGTAAAAAGTGATCATTTCAATGAAGTTTAGAAAAATGATTACTAAAACATATTTTTAAAATCTTTCATGAGTGTTCATAAGATGCAACCTGGTGTGCTCTGGGCCCTTGAGGCTGATAAGCGTCTTCCACCTAGGCCTCCTCCTGGGAAAGTGGACATGCCCCGAGGCAGGGCAGAGATCAGACTGTGCCGGGCTGGGGTAGACCCTATAGGCACAGTTGGGGTAAATTCAGACTTTGTTTTTTTTTTTTTTTTTTTGCAGTACTGGGGATCGAACTCAGGACCCTGCACTTGCGAGGCAAGCGCTTATTCCTCTGAGCTATATCCCCAGCCCCAGTTGGGGTAAATTCTTAATGATGGACAAACTTTTGGTGAAACAGTAGTTCTGAGGGTTCATTTCCATTAAGCTTTGCCTTTCTTATGAAGCCATCCCAGTTACCGACACTATCTCATTAGCTTCTTTGTCTTAAAAATAAAAACCAACATGAATACATTCCTAGTCAAAGGAGAGATTCCCACAAGAACATTGTTCTCCCTGCATTTTTTAATACATGGAAATAATCACTCTTAGAAAAGAGCCTTAGCATGTATTTTATTTCATTCCTTCTCTTCACATGTAACTTGTGGGAGTTTATGTTAATTTGTTCAGCCTGCTATAACCAATTACTGTCCACTGAGTGGCTTGTACATATTTATCTTTCATGGTCCTGGAGGTTCAGGGTCAGTGCATGGCAGATTCAGTGTCTAGCGAGTTTTCTCCTCCTGGATGATGGCCACTTCTTGCTGTGTCTTCCCATGATGGGGACAGAAAACACACCTCTCATGTCATCTTGTTGGGGCCCTAATCTAATTCCTGAGGTCCCTATCCTCATACGGCCCAAAGGTCCCATCTCCCAATGCCATCACATTGGGAATTAGTACATTAACATGAATTTCAGAGGAGCACAGATATTCAGTCCATAGTAGAGTTGATTTCTGAGTAAAAAATAGATAAATAAAATTAAACCCCATTCACAGGAATTCTTAACTGACAAAGGACGCGTTAACCTTTATAGGGAATGGGAGTAGCGCTTAAGATGACACAGGGAGCAGCCCCTGCATCGTGTCAAGTTTTGCCACATTCAAGCTGTCATGAGGGCATAATAGCCACACTGAGCAGATGTGATCTACAGCACCGGGTACCAGGGGGAAAACATCCAAGAGAATCACACATGAAGACAAACTGACTTCATTAAATATGTTCTAAAATAGGTGGCTCTTCCTCCACTTCCCCTTCCTTGATTTTTTGAGTTAATCTATGTGATACTATTGTGTATGTCTTACGTTCCTTCCTTTTTTTTTTTTTTTTTTTTTGCGGTACTGGGGATCGAACTCAGGACCCTGCGCTTGCTAGGCAAGCGCTTATTCCACTGAGCTATATCCCCAGCCCCTTACGTCCCTTCCTTAGGACAAAGAATAAAATCAATTGCTTTAGGAGAAAGAAGTCTTGCCAAAGAGGGAAACTGAATGTTTTGGCCCTGAGTGAGTAATAAAAAGTGAAGCTGACCTAAGTCATTGAAGCCACACGCATCCACACAGACTGGGCTCCTCAGAGAGGAAATCTCACCACACACACTGGTGTGGGCGGCATAGCACATACATCTCCCTCAGGCTTCAGGCACCATCGAGCTGAACCCAGCTGGTGACCCTGATGATGGTGCCTCTAGAGAGCTTCAACTGATCACCAGGTATTAACGCATGGCCCCTGAACACTGGCTATTACAGGCCAGCTATGTGTGATGGAGTCTACCTGAGACAGCAGCTTTGGAGGGTGTTATGGTTGATACATTGTATCAACTTAGGGAGTCCAGAGGTTTGGCTGAGTGACTCAGCAGGAAGCCAGGGTGCTTACTTTGTATACATCCTGAGTCTGTGGAAGTGGAGGGCATGGAGGTTATGTGAGAGCTACACACTCCCTGGGTGAGGGTAGCCCGTTTACAATGTAAGGGAAGCAAAGAGGCTGCTTGCCGCCATCCCTCCCTTTTTGCTGGTTGTTTTGGCTGTGCTCTGCTGCCGTGAATGTTTGCTCTCTGCCATGTGCCACTCTGCCTCTGAACCAGCCAAGTACGGACTGAGACCTCCACGAACTGTAAGCTAAATAAACCTTTCCTTCCTGCATTTTGAGTGCTGGGTATTTTGTCTCAGCAACTAGAGAAAAGTAACCAAGACAGAGGTGCTCAGGGATCAGGGGTCAGCTGCCAGCATTTGCCACAGCAGAGATGGGGAGGAGCAATGTGGGGATAGGGGACTTTTCATGCAAGGCACTTTACCTAAGATGGGACCCTCACCCAAGTCCCTCTCTGGAGCAAATTACCAGGACTAGGTTCAGTCTCCTGCTATGACCTGTAGGGGTTAGCAGGGCAACGCAACTAAAATGAGACTTAGCCTACAGCGCAACAGCCTAGAAAGTAGCCCAGAGAGTGGGCCAGAGAAGAGCCTCAGGCCGTTCATTTGAAAATGCTGATGTGCACTGGTTTGCATGCTAAGCCCAGTGTGATAAACCTGGGGGATTCAGTCTGTTCCGGAGGTAACCAGACATAGGCCAGCTCACAATGGCAAGCGGGTGTTAAGGGGCAGATTAGCCATACCCAGCTTGTGGTTACTTTCTGAAGTAGTGCGTTAAGAAGGCTCCGGAGCCCAACAGGAACAAAGACTATTGTTCATGGCATGATTGATTATGGAAGCATGGTGGCCCCAGTGCCACATACATGCCATTGGTGTGTTACACGGTAAAGACATTGAAAGCTCTGGGTCTGGAAAAATAAACCGGAATCTAGTTCTGGAAAGCTTTGGACGTTACTGTACAGTGGCCTTTTTTTGTAGCATTCTAAATATTTGCTTGGTCAGACCAGTAGTTAAAAATATATAGACTGTAAATGCCTTTAGCACGTTCCACACTCTCCACTTGCGTAGCGGCCATGCAACTCCGTTATCTTACGCTCGGTCACGCCACACGCTTGAATAACCCGGAAGTACTTGAGTTTGCAAGTCTGCTACAGGTGTTAGAGAACTACCTATGAATTGTGAGTTGGAAAATAACATTCTCAGAACGTATTTTCTGAAAACGTTCTTGCAGAAATGTGAATGTTGGGTTGAGGCGGGGAGATAAGAATGGAAGCTGTAGTACTCACTGAGAAAGAGTGAGACCTTCATCAAACTAGACTTATAGAAACCAGAAAGAGGGAGGAGCTTAGAGAGGCTTCAGAAATGATGCGTGGCCTCAGCTTGGGGAGAAGGGGCAGAGAAAGGAAAGGTAATGAAAATGATGTTCCAGCGTGAAACCTGAGGGACTGCAGAGACTAATGGTTCTATTGAAAGAAATAAGGAATTCAAGTAGAATGGTACACAGACAGGAGATAAGTGCGTGGGTTTTAGAACGCTGTCATTGTTCTAACAGTGCTGCAGTTACGGATGGACTCGCAACACAGCATTTCCCTGAAAAAAAGCTGTGAGTGGGACACTGTGTCTCACTCTAGCTTCTCCAAAGCTAATGGAGGACATCCAATTTGGACAGCTGGCCGGGGTTGAAGGTTTACTTTGTGGCCATGGAATAGAGCCAAATTAACTGGGATGGAATCTGTGCCCTTGACCAGAGGAGCGAAGGACGGACTGGTGATCAGTTCCGGCCATTTCTGCTATAACATTTAATAGACATTGGCTTCCTGTCCACAGCATTCTTGCCAGCTGGCTGGCGGCCTTATCTCACTGCCTGTCCCAGCTGTGAATAGAGGTCACACTGAATGTTTTACTTTTACCTCCCTTGATCAAGGGAGACTGATCTGCGTGAATGTGATAGAAAGTGGGCAAGTTTGTCTGGGTCGACGCGTAAGTGTGCGCACCATCTTGCTGGATGGCTGGAGCTGTGCTCTGCCTCCCTGCCTTGGCTTGGAGCCCTGTTCCGTGGTGCCAGACGTAGAGCTCGCTAACAGTGGCTGCTGCATATCCTCCACCTGACGTTCTCTCAGAGATGCTTCATGCTGAGGCCCTCTGTTATCTACCGAGTCTCTGTTTACTTATCTTACCAATTAACTGAGTAGCTTGGTGCAGACTTTTACCATTTATCATGACTGCAGATTGACTGAGCTCAGATGGATGTCTCACAACACTCTCATGCAACTGTGGGTGGATTTGGAGGACCCAGATGCTTCATTCTCATGTTTGACCCCCTTAGCAAGGATAATTAGAAACTGAACACAGCTGGGCTACTGATGACTGGCCATCTTGCTCTCACCATATGGTCTTGGGGATCTCCCCCCTCTTTTTTAAAGACAGGGTCTCACTCTGTAGCCCAGGTTGGCCTTGAACTTGCAGTCACCCTTCTTCCTCAGCCTCTTGAGTGTTGAGATTACAGGCATGTGCCGCCATGCCCGCAGATTTCCCTTTTCATCTGGCCTCGGCACCTGGCACTTCTTAAATGGCACTCAGGGATTTCCCAAGCAAAAAAGCAGAAATGGCCACGCTCTCTGATGACTTAGATGTGAAAAGGCATAATGTCTTCTGTCTTGTTCTGTTGGTTAAGGGGGGGTCGCAGAACCAGGCCAGATTAAAAGCAAGAAGGGACTACATAAGGGTACGAATTTGGGAGGCACCATTCACTTGCGGGTGAGCTAGGGAGGAGGGGTCCAACGGCTTCCTGCTATTCTCAGAATAAAGCTGTCCTGGGGCTCTCTGTGCACTGAACCGTACATGCCCTTCCTTCAGCTCTATCTTCTCTCTCTCCCTTCTAGCCATACTGTATCCTCTTGCTTTCCCTCTTCCTGGGAGAGCTCGGGTGGAAGAAGGCATTCAGGATGGGGGCAGGAAGCTGAGTGAACCTTGCCAGGGATCCAGGAATCGTTTAGGAAGTCAGGTGATGGTAAGGGAAGTCTTAAGTACTAAAGTTTGGATCTTAAGTCCCCCACAGCCTCTTCTCATCACGGCACGACTGGGAAGCAGTGGAGCCTGTAGGAGGTGGAGACTAGAGGGAGGACTTCAGGTCACTGGGATCGTGGGGCTGGGGTAGGAGTGGGATCGCAGCCCCTACCCCTTGTTTGCTCAATCCCTGGCCGCAAAGTGAGTGGTTTTGCCCCTCACCTCCCACCATGGTCAGCTGCGTTGCCCAAAGCAACAGGGCCAACTAATCATAGACTAAAACCTCTAAAGCAATAAGACAAAACAAACCTTTTCTCTTTATAAGCTGATTATTTCAGGCATCTGTCATGGTGGTAGAAGGTGAGCTAACACACCAAGCAAGGGAAGAACACTTAAGCACACCGAGGGCCTTTGAAAACTACCAATGGCACAGTGAGAACACAGAGTAGCTAGAGGGTGTTACAGAAGGGGAGGTGAAAAGGGACAAGGAAAGCCATGTCGTAAAGAAATTAATACCAAGTGGAGGAATGTTTATTTGATTCCCTACATATTGATGAGTTGTAAGTTGGAAACCTTCATCATATTTTACTTTATGTACGGGTGAATGTGCTGCTTAGGCTCGAGCCCGGGGCCTCTGCACTCAGCTACATCATCAGCCTCTTTTTTTGAAACAGGGTCTTATTGGTGGGCAACTTTCTCAGGCTACGCTCAAACTTGGGATCCTTCTGTCTCAGCCTGCAAGAGTACTGGGCCTGCGGGTGTGTGCCTCCACACCAGGCTCAGATTTCCATTTTATAAGAGCACTCCTTGACAATTTCAGAGAAATAACAGGATTAAAAGGCAGAGAGATCTATTAAGAAGTCATTACAACAGGTCAAATAAAACACGGTATACATCTTAGCAGGGCTGTCCCTGCTCAATCTTTGGGTAAATGTTTGGAAGATCCCTAACTAAAGGACAAATTGACTTGAAAAATGTACTACCCTACCTATGTACCCATGAAAGATGACTAATAAAGATTTAGAAAAATGGGTAGAATACTGTTAGTCATAGTTGGTTTATATCGAATCTGTGCATGAAAAGATTTTTCATAGTGTCCAAGCTCCATCTGCTCCTGTTTTGGCCTGAGAGCTATGTCTTCATGCTCTTTATTGTTGAATATGCTATTTCTGACTAATTTCCATTTCCCACTGCAAGAAAAAGATAAGGCCGCCTTTATTACAATGTCATGGCTCTTTCAAGTTATTAGTGTAGCAACCATACAGACCCTTTGGCTCTTACGGGACCCTAGAACAAGTTACTTTGTGCTGGCTGCATCGTGACTCATGACACAGCACTATGCACGCTATGCCTAGGAATACTACTTCCAGCGAGTCTCTCAGAGGTTGTTAGGGTGCTTTGCTGATACTGACCACAGATGCAGGTCTTACATAGAAAAATGAGAGCAATAACAATTTCTGTGCATGTTAAATTTATTATTAAAATTTTATACTATTAATGTAAAATTACACATACTTCAACTCTTCCTTCTCTTGCAGTGTTTAGGCTGCAAGCACCAAACTCCTAGAATGTCTTCTTGGATGTTGGCCATGCTCCTCTGCCTTCTGCACTGCCACCTATAGGCAAGGAGGAAGGAGCCTGCGGGCCTGGCAGGAAACTTACAGTCCCACACACCTGGAATCTCCATCCCCATCTGGCAGGCTGTAAGGCCCACCTGGGCAAGCAGGTGTCACCACATCAGAGGAAGAGGACACTGACCAACGGGCTGTTTTGAAAGTTTGTTGGGAAAACCAGGCCGCTTTCTTGAAGAGTTTTAATTTTCTCTTTTCCTCAAGAATCCAGATTTTTGTTAGATCTTTGTAGTTTTTCCCATTCCCCACCACCCCACATAAGATCATACTGAATTTTGGGGAATGGAGTTCCTGTGACATTATAATCAACAAGCAAGAAAGGAGGAAAGAGGGAAGAAAGAGAAAACACAAAGGAAAGAAATAACAAAGAAAAAAGTTCTTATAATCCAAAATGGATTGGAGTGAAACATATCCATAGACTCATTCTACCATGTTTAGTTAGTTCTGTGTTGCGGGGGATGTCTTTCAGTTCCATTTAAGAGTAACTTGGTGGTTACTTCTTTTAGTGTTCATGTAGTGGGACTTGTTTTGTTTTGTAAATTCCTTAACTGAATGGACCCAGGAGGGCTTGCTGTTTCAAGGAGGAGAACAGAGATGCTATTGTGCCTTGAAGCACAATGCGCAAAGAGGCCGACCTCAGGCGCCCTCACCATCACAGATGAAAGGGCTGCTGCGAACATCTTGTTAACTGTTTGACACTATTTTCATTATTTCTGTTAAGCCCAACACTGAGACCTTTTAAAGGAGTGGCAGTTTGTGTCTCACAGCTCGGATGAGTCAATTGAAAGAGTGCCCAGTCTGCCTGTCCTAACGCCTCTGTACGCTGACACCTGCAGACGGAAAGCGGGTTGCAATGATAACAGCTCAGCTCTGCCTCCTAAACAAAAGGCAGGACAATAGAGGGGAGTCCCTGTTTCAGTGGCTGGCACGCATAGAACAGCCTGGTTGAAAACGGGAAGGAAGGGGAAGAGACCAGAGAACAAGTCAGAACAGGAGCAGTGTGTACTCTACTGGGATGGAGAAAAATAACTGGTCAAGAGACGCCTTGGTCACCGTTCTCTCTGAGTGTGTGCAGAGAAGCCCTGGTGTTCGCACTCCCTGTCCTAGCGGTCACTGGGAAGATTTCGCTCTAGGAGAACTGCTCAGACTTGCTCCTGGTGCGCTCCTTCCCCCTACCACCAACAGTGCCATCTGCAAGGTCCCGCAAGTCCAGCGGTGCTTGTCACCAGCCCGCCATTTGCTCATCCATCAGCACACACCTCACCGGCACCTTCTCTGAAGCTTACTTGCTGCCTTTGTCTAGGGTTAAGCTGTGTCACTGCCATGCGCACATTGAGCCTTGCTCCTGACTATATTGTGTATTCCGCAGGGTTGTTCTTGAAGATGGGACTCCTGTCTGTTCTGTACTCCATTCTCTCTGACAGCATAGTAGTTGATTTTTCTGACTTCAGATGTTAACCAAAAATTCCCTATGTTCAGTGGATTTATGAACAAATATACATATTTTGTTGGCCATTTTAAGCCTGTTTCGTGAAATATGTGTCTGTGTCTTTTATCTACTGTTCTATTCAGTTGCCTGGCATTCTCTTGCTGACTTGTGGGGTAGTTTATATACTCTGGATAAGGATCCTTCCCTGGCTGGAAGTGTTGCAAATATCTTTCTCCACTCTGTGGCTTTCCCTTTCACTTAAAGGTGCCTTTTGGTAAGAAGAAATTCCTAATTTTATAAAGTCGAATTTATCATTTTGTGTATAGCTAGTCTCTTTATGTCCTAAGAAATCTTTGCATAGCCTAAATCATCAAGGTCTTCTGAGATTTCTTTAGAAAAATTATTTTCCTATCCATGATATGAAAGAATGAGGGGCCGGGGATACAGCTCAATAGCACAGTGACTGTCTGGCAAGCATGAGGTCCTGAGTTTGATTTCTGGTACCAAAAAAGAAAAAAAAGAAAGAATGATCAGTTTTCGTGAGAGAGCTGGGTAAATACCTATTGCCACCAAGGTCACTGTCACTAAGCCTAGTTTTATTTATAAGCACACAGTAACTCCCCATGTTTCCTTCAAATACCTCTAAGATCTTTAAGGAGAATCTTAGTTCAAAAAGTTGATATCACTTTTATACCTTGTACTTACTTTCTGGAGGGCCTCTAGGCAAAAAGCTGCACTAAAAAAAGGCACAAAGTAGTGTTTATTTGAAATAATTCTTGTGCCTAACAATTTCAGGTTTAAAGTCCAGCTGTGATTGTTTTTTAAAGCTATCTATGACTTTGTACAAGGCACAGGATTACCTTCAGCCTTAATTTCCTGATTTGGAACAAGAAGAGTTTTAAACATTCACCATGCGCCAAACTCTATGGCAAGTGTTTCACCTGCATGATTCCATTTCATCCTCAGAATAACCCTCATCAGCTGCAAACAGTTAATATCCTAACCCTTTTATAGATGAGAAACAGAGAGGGGCCACACAGGGTGCACTGGTGCCCCCAGGATTTATGTTCGGGTAGCTGAGCCAGGGCTCACGTATGTAAATGCTGTGTATACTTCCTTACTATTAAAAATCAAAGGTGCTGTTGTGCCAATAAAAGGAGATAAGCCATGTGAAGCACTTAGTTCGGTGCTTGAAGGCTGTTAAGTCCTTAATAAATACTAGCATTTGTGAGTGCAATGACAATTACATAACTAATTTGAATTATCCCTGCAGTCAAGCAAGTTGAAAGTTAGACCCAGAATCCTTAGCTTTATCAACAAATGACACAGAAAATCTTTGGAGTTACAGGTAAAAAAAAATATGAAAATCATAAGTTAATATGATTAGAGATGGAAATACTGAGAGGACAAGCAGTACGCTAATCTTAATTAATTAACTTTCCATCCAGCAGATATTTATTGAGTGCTTCCTATGTGCCAGGGTTCTCCTAGGAGCTGCTCACATAGCAATCAATGCAACAGTCCAATTCTCCAAGCTGTGGGGTTTTTATTGTTGTTGCATTGACTGGTCTACACAAAACACAAACATATCATAGTTATAGGATATTTTTAAAGTGCCGTGAAAGCAAACATGTAGATTAGAGATTAGAGATAAGGAGATAGAGCGCAAAAGGATTTGTTTATTGATAGAGAGATCAGAGAAGACAAGTCTGTTGATATAACATTTGATTAGGCACCAAAACAAGTGCAGAGGGAAATCGTGAGGGTATTCGGGGGTACAGGGCTGTGAGTGTAGGTCTCTGATGCGTGGAAGTGGGGATGTGTTAGAAATATTCAAGGAATAGCAAGGGGTCCAGTTTGATAGGAGTGGAGTGAGAATGGCAAAAAATGAAACCAATGTGGTGGAGGGAGGGGGTCAGGTCATGGAAGGCCTTCAGTCCTTGGAAAGAGAGGGCATTTGTGAGAAGCAGTTCTGCACAGTAGCTACAAACATAGTTTCTATCTGCAAGTTCTCTGAGTTCAAATTCTAGTTTTATATTTGTGTAACCGTGAGCATTTTATTGTAC
Source organism: Dinomys branickii (assembly GCA_004027595.1). Lineage (NCBI taxonomy): Eukaryota > Metazoa > Chordata > Mammalia > Rodentia > Dinomyidae > Dinomys > Dinomys branickii. The sequence goes on from PVLD010004286.1 coordinate 31,039, forward strand.
CTCAGTTTTCTCATCTGCAAAGGGGAGTTGATATTATCAGACTAGGTTTGAGCATATTCTAGCAGGCTCTCAGAATCTAGATCGAAAGTTGAAATTAAAGTATTCATGGAAGGTATGAAAGCTGCATGTACATCAACAGTAAAAACAGATTTTGTATTAATTGCAGAGAGGGTAGTGTTTCAGACTACTCTCATGAGAAGATTAAAACAGTATCATTGGCTAATCAGTGATGCAATTTTTTGTTTTCTTTTTGTTTTTATTGTTTGTGACACTGGGGGTTGAATCCTGGGCCTTAGCATTGAGCAACATCCCAAGTCCTTATTTTTTGAGACAAAGCCTTGCTAAATTGTCCAGGCTGTGCTTAAATTTGCAGTGTTCCTGCTTCAACCTCCCTGAGCTCTGGGATTACAGGTGTGTGCCCTTGCACCTGGCCAGCACCTGGCCATGGATACACTCTCAGTTAACAAATGGTTTGCACATTCCCAGCGAGTTTCTAATGAGAGTTGAAAATAAACCTGATATGATCATATATTAAAATAAACTTGCTTTCAGACAGATCCAGAGTATGCACCAAGATGGCTTAAGTAACATGATTTAAGATAAATCCATGCCAAAACATGTATTCTACATGCCAGGTATGGTGCTGCATGCCTGTAATCCTAGCACTTGGGAGGTCAGGCAGGATTCCCATGAGTTTGAGGCCAGTCTGATTAACATGGTGAGTTCAAGACCAGTGTGAACTGCATAGCGAGACCCTGTCTCAAAAAAAGAAAAAAAAAACCAAAAAGATATGTTCTACAGAGGATGATGGGAAGGTTTAGCATCAGTGTTAGTATTCTACTGTGTAATTAGATCTAAGGTCTAAATTCTTCTGAAAACAACACAGACAAGTCCATCAGGTCAAGATTCTAATTCAGAAAGTCAGATGAGAAGAAGTATTTTATGTGGTTGTTCCTTGTTATTTGAGGGTAACCTCTACTACAGAGTATGCTTTGCGACCAAATATAACTAACTGATAGTGCTAATGTCTTCAATGTCTTTCATCTGCTTCCTAAAGCAGAGAGAGAGAGAGAGAGAGAGACGTGAAAACAAAGCTGGGTTTTACTTGAAGCTCATGTTCCCAAATGCAGTATATCACATTCACACCTTTACTACCTCACTGAGCCACAGTTCAAAGCTGGAGAGACTTTCTTTCTCCAAAGTAGTAAGTAAACAAGTGGTTCAAGCAGCAGTCTGTGTGCTAATCTGTTCAAGGGACGAAACTGATTCTGAGAAGTCTGGCTCTGTGCTTGCCTCGGCAGCACGTGTACTGGAGAAGAGTGCTCCATCCGCGTGTGTTCAGCCTTCGCTTCGTGCAGCAGCCGCTGCGTTGGCCAGGAGCCGCTGCGGGTTCCACCCTTGTGCTACTTTCGCTCTTCCCTCAAACGTGGCGGATGAAGAGTCACTGAACCAGGCTTCTGGGGAGTACAGGCTCCAGGGACGGCTTTACGTTGATCTGTTTTGGTAAAATGTTCCTTGTGGCTCTTCGGGCACTTTTCCCAAAAAGCCGGAAAAGCTGGGTGGGATATTAAGTCTATTGGATCACTGGTCAAAGACAAAGCTCAGGACAGCTGTTGATGGGAAGACATTCACTGCTCCTCCCACTTCCCTGCATCCTGTCCTCTCACCCTTACCGGGAGGAGGATGCCTATGCTGTAGGTTCCTGGATACCTTTGCCTTTTCTGGGAAAGAGCAGGACACAAAGGCCTAAGAGCTCGCTCTAGTCTAGGTGAAACATCCTCTCCTCCTCGTATGTCATAAAATTAGGTCAGAAGAGTGCACTGGAGCTTTGGGCAGAGCCCAGCTGAACAGAACAGGCTTGCTTGCCCAGCATCAATTTCCATGCAAGTATTTTACTTCAGGACAGAGTTCAAATGTGAAGAGTTCTTTGGCCATCAACCTCTCTCTCTTATAAATTTGGGGGACCAGGAGGGCATATTCACTGGGGACCAGCATTGGGGAGCAGAGGCCCTCAACAGATAGGGAAGCTTGGGAAGCTTTTGTAGCGTATGGATGGGATTCATATGGAAAGGCCTTCCTTTTGGGTATCCAGGTTGTCCAGGATTTAAAATGATGGGCCAGCAAAGAGCTGTCAGGGCCAGAGCAAGCTCGTCAGTCGGCTCTGCCCATAAGATCTGGATGCTCCGGCTGCTTCTTTGGAACCTCAGCCAAGAAAGTCAGGCCAGGAGGATGAGATCATCTTCGCCTTACTAATGTTCCACATGCAGTAAAAGTGGGTGGCAAGAAGCACTCTCCTTCCAGAGAACACTCTGTCTTAACGCTTCATCAAATAAGGACAAATGCATTTCAAAACGTATGGTGACATTTCAGGAGGAGGCAGGTACAGGTCCACAATCATTTCTCTGTAATTACAAAATACAAAATACTCCGAAAAGCAGAAGCCTTTCTGTCATTGCGTGGACTACTTTTATTTAGTGGCAAAAACAATTCTGACCACTAGCTGTGTCTCAGCGCGTCTGCTCATCACTGTCATGTCTGTTCTGTGTGTGTTCGTTATTTTAAGCTTTGGGTTTAATTTCAGTTTTTGAAAAACCTTAAAGCTGCCCTTATAGGTAACAGTGAAGGAAAGAAGTAGCTATTGTAATAAATAATGCATTAAGTAAAGTTATTGCAGAACACGGATCCTAGTGTCTGTCTTCATGAAAAATAGAATACCAGGGTCAAAATAATATATGGCTTAAAAAACGGAGCAGCAAGTCACAGAAGATTTCCATTGAAATGATGACCAGGAACTAATGAAAAACAGGAAAACACTGGAAGGGACAAATGATACAGATCATAATTGGATTTTGCTGTTGTTGTTGTTTCATAATGGAATTTTAATTATGTGGATTGACAGTGAAGAAGTAAGCAAATACCACTGGTTTGTTGGTCATGAAACAAGCTGTAATTTGCTATAAAAATTAAACTCTGAAAGCAATGTGAATATTTAGAAAGTGAATGTATTAGTCAGGGTTCTCTCTGAAAAACATAATCCATAGGCTATGTCTAAATAGATAGTTTTACATTCAATAGCCACTTGGACTTTCTTACAATATGGAAAAGGGATTTGTTTTGAGGAATTGCCTCACACAACCATGTGACAACCCAAAGACTGTAAGGCAGGCTGACAGGCTGAAAACTCAGGCAGAATTTCTGTGTTACAGTCTTCAGGCAGAATTCATTCTTTTCCAGGAAATCTTGGTTTTTGCTTTTAAGATCTTAAACTACTTCTGTAGGTCCACAAGATGTTAGTCTACATGTGCAAAATATCATCATATCATTAGACCAGAATTTGACCAAGCTAGTGGTTAATAGTCTAATGAAGGCACTGCCATGGAGATATATTAATGTCTAGGAGAGCACATTCCCACCAGACGGGATTGTGCATGCCTCTAATTCCAGCACTGGGGGGAGGTGGGCAAGGAGGATCAAGAGTTCAAGGCCGGCATGGGCTACATAGCAAAACCTTGTCTCAAAAATACAAAAAGCGGGCCAGGGATACACTCAGTGGCACAAGTGCCTGCCTGGCAAGCACAAGGTCCGGAGTTCAATTCCCAGTACCAAAAAAAAAAAAGCATTCCTGCTGATGTTGAAGCAACTGAAATCTTGATAAATTTGTTAATAGAATGTGTGATGTAAATCTTAGCCCTAAGCCTATTTGTGTTGGTGATAAACCTCTATAGTGATACTATTTTGCTACCACCACACATCTGAAAGAAAAAAAATCACTAACAATGGATCATGAGAAAGTGCCTGCAGGTGTTCACAACCCTAAACACAGGTGGACAGTTGTTGGAGCATAGAGCTGCAGAACACATCAGGTTGGCATTGCCTGGGGAAAGCCTACACCCAAGAAATTGAAAGGTGTGTGCAAATCGCCTGTGCAATAGGGTATAAACAGCAAAGTGTGAGTGATTAGAGAAATATTTTGTGGTCATTCAGAGCCACATGGTTCCAGCAACATGGGCTTATTTTAAAGAAACCTGAGTTGCCGAACACGGATCCCGGTGGAGGAAATAACCTGTGAAATTATCTTACCTAGCATGCACAAGGGCCCGAGTTCAATTCCCAATACCACCACCAAAAGAAAAAAATTATCTTACTCGTGGACCATTGTTTTGCAAACCTTCCATTTGAATGTTTTATGTAATGTTTTCTGTTTTTATTTTCATCCCTACATGACTTTGAAAATGTAGCCTTGAACCAAAGAATTTTACAGACTATGGAGAGAACTTCTTTCCATATTGAATGCTCCCTTCTGTGCAAAGAGGCCTGGAGACCTAAGGCTTCCTAAAAGAGGTTCCCCTTAAGAAGTGCTGCCTGTCCAGGTTGCTGCCAATATTCAGGATGACATTGTTAAATCAACATCAACTGCTCGAAAGTAGGGAGCAGTTGGGATGGGGGGAGGGAGAAAAGGAAGGAGGGGGTAATTATATATCTATATATATGTATGTACGTGCAGGAGAGCTAACATAGTTGTACTACTGACTTGTGTCACTTTATGGTAAGGAACAGTTAATGATTAGTTGTTTGATCAGTCTTGCATGTCTATGTTTTTTTCCTGAGTATACACTTTGAAGTTATCAATATGTGATACAACAACCATTGTTAATTCCCTGTCACCTTGTCTGTAATTCAGTTTTGATTATACTATTCTGGTTCTACTTTGTAAGTGGCTGTCTGTTTGTTAATACGTTGTCATTCTTTTACTTTTTAAAATAAAAAAATAATTAACTGTCTATGAAAGCGTGTAGGAAATTGTAACTGTTTTCTTCTGTAGGTAATAGGTCCTTTTTCCTCTGGCTGCATTTTAGGACTTTTTCTTTGTCTCAGATTGTTTCCAAGATTCTCACCCTCTTGGTACAGACTTTCTGTATAATCTCCTCCCCTTGGAGTGTGAAATGTGAATGTCATGGAATAAGCAGCCACGTAGTTAGATCAGATTCAGGGGCACAGCTCTCCTCAGGGGCAACCATCCTTGGTGAGCTTGCCCTGATCACGTGAGTGTGCACACGGGAGTGGGCAAGCTTCAGGAGAGATGTAAAGTGTAAGATGGATGTGATGTGAGAGGGAGTCTCTGTTGTTGGCTTTGGACATGAAGGAGATTGCATGGCAAGGAGCCCATTATTGCCAACAGCATAAAAGGAGAACTGGCAGGACGATGGTGAGCTGTTGATTCTGCTGGAGGTGCTCCTCATACTGGTTTTCCTGATACAAACTTTGCTGTTCTCATCATCAGAGGAGCTTGGGTTCTCGCTGAAGCTGAGGACAGCTGTGGTTCTTTCTGGGGGAGCTCTAGCCCTTACCTTGAGCATTGCTTCCTGGCTCCAGGGAAGATCCCTCAGCCCGCTGGCATTGATCCTTCACCCCGCTAGTACAGACCTTCTAGCTTCAAACACTGACCTTTGGCCTCGCATTGCACATCCTTGTTACAGACTTTAATGAGACACTGTGGGCTCCAGGTCTTCAGCTGGACTGGTACAGGATGTTGCTGTGGGATCCAGGCCTTCAGACGAATTCTTTCAGTCTTTAGTGTGTGTGTAATGGCAAGAAGAAACACTGAAATGACACCCAGGATTTGGTGGCAGATTTATTTTACATCAACGGGCACTGATTGAGGTCACTCCCAAATATCAGGCCCTGATCCCTGGTGGTCTAGGGCTTATATGCGAAAAGCAAGCAGACAGTACAGAAGCAGAATGGCTTTTCAATTGGGGATTGGTTCTTACAACATGCATCATAGTATGCAGCTACGCCTCACAGCGACCAGCTGTTTCTAAGAATCGAAATAACAGGAACTGCCGCTGTAACTATCACCTGGGCAACTAACAAAATGAAGTATACTGACTAGAGGATGCATCTTTTAATACATTTGGACAGATCTCTTGCACTTTTACATTTGACTCTTTGGGTGAATATTATGAAATAATCCTATAAATTATGTATCCTATATTAAATGTTTTCCCTTGTAAACCCAGACTACAACAATACCCTATGTGATAGAACCGAGACCCACACAGAACCACACCAGACCTTCTGACACGAAAGAAGTCTTTACAGGGGGGAGTGGATGGAGTAGCAAACTGCCTCCTGGACCAAGGTTCCGTGTGGGTCTCAGTTCTATCATTATGTTTATGGATTAGGAGAATTAAAATTATTAAAATACCCACATTACCCAAAGTGATCTCTGGATCCAGTGTAATCTTTATCAAAACTCCAATGACATCTCTCACAGAAATAGAAAAAACAATCCTGGAATTCCTGTTGAACCACACGAGACTTTGCATAGCCAAAGCAATCTTGAAAGTGATAAAGAAAAACAAACCACTCAAAACAGAAACCAAAAGAACTGGAAGCATCGCACTACTCGATTTTGAAACCTACAAAGGTGCTGTGATCTCTTGGCGCTGATGAACACTTCCTCCCTTCAGCTTCCACCCTGCCTGTGCTTCTTGAGGGACTTCACGCTCACCAGCTCTTGGAAGGAGATCTGGGGAATAAGGTGCAACTCAGAGGCTGCTATTTAAAACACTTTTTCTGACAATAATAATCCCCCTCTCTTCCTAGAGATGATTCTATCCAGAGAATGTCCAGGAAATTCACAAGTGCCTTTTGATATTCACCTATCATAATCACCATTGTTAAAAACTGTATGGGAAGCCATTGTTCTGGATTGAGTTACTGCGTTAGGCCTAACAGACCAGAGAGCCAGAATGGAGTCCCTCATGCTAGTTGCCATGCAGTGAAACCAAATTTGGAAACAGATTAGTTTTCCCAAAAACAGGAGATTCCCAGGGACCAATCCCAAGAGGCCTAATCAATTTGAGCCAGCATAAGGAAATCCTCTTTGCTTTAACCTATGACAGGAAAGTAGTCTGACATTAACCAGTCTTCTTCTTATACTGTCAATATGCTATTTCCTTGTTTCTGCTCAAGCTGCCTTACACAGCGTAGCGATTCTGCCATGCCTAGTGGAGCACTGGTGTATTTCATGGATGGGATGCTGCCAACTCAGTCACTAAGATCTAATAAGAGCCACTTAGATCTTTAATCTCAACTTGTTCAAATGTTGTTCTACCCCATCCTCAGTGACAGCACTACATATCTCCTTCCTCGTGCCCTTTCATTAGTTTTAAAAATCTAAATGAATCACACAGGCCCCGAAGTTAGTGTTTTTTATACAGTGACCTTTGTGACCCCCCCCAAGGCAAACAGGGAGGCGAGAAATAGACTTCCCCAAGTTAACACTTCATCTGCTCACAAGTGCATTCAGTTTCTGAAATTGCACGAAGATATCCAGTCTGCAGTCAGAGTCATCTAAATGTGAAAACTCCTAATTTAGTACTTAAATTCACAGCAAGATTCAAGTACATTATAAAACCACATGTTGAGGGCAGCTTTTTTAGGAACAATGTACAGAATTTTCATCAATGGTTCTCCTAGAGCTCTGAATATTTTTTTAATTTAAGATGGGTCAGATCCGTGCAGTAACAGATCTGTGCAGAAGTACAGCTACACTTCCTCTCCGCCCTGGGTTACAGAACCAGCACAGCACCACGCAGGCTGGCAACTTCCTGTGCCCTGTGCGGTCACTTCCTGTGTCACGCTGTATCAATGTCTACCCAGTCTCACCGACAGTCTGTATGAGCATTTCCTGTGCATGTGCTGCTTCCCCATCTGTGAGGCTTAAGTCGGGTTTCGAGCTGGACTTAACAGGAAGGGCAGCAGAATGGAGATACAACTGTGTTAATTCCACTGGCTTCTTTTCACTTACTTTACATGACTCCTAAAAATCTAAAATGACATGTGCCTTATACTGTATTTCTATTGGGCAGAGCTGCCTTAGAGAATCCTAATTTTTTAAATTTTAAACCGGAAAAAATAAAAATAACAATAAAACAAAGTTTCAAAACAGGACAGTTACAATAATTAACACATTGTGTATTGGTGTCTTCATGGTAGTTATTCAGAGTACAAGATACAGGCATGATATCTTGTCCAAACAATACTAGCACAAAACTTTCTTTTCAGTGAACTAAGAGAAACTAGCTGTATAACTATCCTAACTATCTTATGTATAAATATATTTTCTCTTTTTCCTTCTCTTCCTTTCCCTTTCACCCTTCACAGTCTGCCTTTTCCTTTGAGCAGTTTCTTCCCAATTCACAATATCTACTGAGAATCTTAATTTTTTTAAAAGAATGAGACATAAATGTACAATCTTGAAATACTTAAACTTTGGGGTTACTAGCAGCCTACATCCTTCTCCTGAGCCTCCATTTGTCTTTTAAGCGGTTTAGATTACCTCTTCGTTTACTGAAAACCAGAAACTCTAGTATTTTGAGGATTAAGGAGAATAGAAGAACTGAGAAGTGACATAGTCCCTGCGGTGTCCTTGCCTTATGCTGGGAAGTGAGTTGGCTAATCAGTAATTAGAACCTGACGTGTTGTAGAGTCCACCCGCCAGCCTCGCACTGCGGTCCCGAGGGGTCCACATTTGTAATCCCAGGGAGAAGTTACTGGAATTCTGATGAGTAATCCCCATCTACCACTTCCAGTGCAACCTATGACAGAAATAGACGAACACACGTGTGTAGTTGCAGAGAGCCAAGGGGCTCCTAATCCAGTCAGAGCAATAGCTAATCGGAACAAAGACCTCAACCCAGCGCCAAACCCAGGTTTCATTAATTGGCAAAGAGGGGAGTGGCTGGAGATCCGTGACTGAGAACAGTGGGCGAGTGCTGGGAGCTGGGCTGGGTAGGAGAGGAGATAGTTCTCTGCAATATGCAAAAAGAGAGAGAGAGAGATGTAGAAAGTAATCTGCATAGCACAGTTTGAGGAAGTATCGTGTGTTTGGGGGTTGGTGCTTGTCTTGGTTACTTTTCTCTTGTTGCTGAGACAAAATACCCAATGCCCAAAATGAAGGAAGGAAAGAGTTTATTTAGCTTAAAGTTCGTGGAGGTTTCAGTCCATACTTGGCTGGTTCTGAGGCAGAGTGGCACACGGCAGAGAGCAAACTGTTCAGAGCAGCAGAGCACAGCAGAAACAACCACAGCAAAAGGGAGGAATGGCTGCAAGCAGCCTCTTTTTCTTCCCTTACATTGTAAACAGGCTCCCCCACCCAGGGGGCGTGTAGCTCTCACACAATGTCCATGCCCTCCTCTTCACAGGCTCAGGATGTGTACAAAGTAAGCCCCCTGGCTTCCTGCTGAATCACTCAGCCAAAGGTCTAGACTCCCCAAGTTGACACACTATATCAACCATAACAGTGTTTCAGCTTTGATGTCTGGCCTTCATGCCCTGAGACATTAGGGCTCTTTGTCCAGCGTCAGTCTGGCTCTGGCTCATGCTTACTGGTTGGGAGCTGTAGGCATCGCGTCACTGACCTGTTGCATTGCTTTAAATGTTATACATCAGCACCCCGGCTAGACCAGCTTGCATTGCTTAAAGCCAGTTGAGGAGATAAAGAAATATCATGGCCAGCTCTGTACTGTCAATACATGGAATTAAGGCCAGGTTCAGCCAGCATGGAGACAAATGTTCTTTGTCTCCAAAGAGACCATCCAGTGGTCCTCCACAGTATGCAAAAGGCGAGGAGATGAGGCACTGCTTAATTCTAATGGCACTTGCCTCTCTTCTAATTGGTCTGTAACTCTTGTATTCCGGGAGGGTAGGAGACGGTGGGGTTGGGAGGTTGAGAGGCATTCAGCAGGGACTGGGGAGGGGCGAGAACAGTTGGTGTTTCAGACCAACTAGGAAAAAACAGACACAGTTCAGCAAAGAGTAAGCATTTGCTTGTATTTGAGGGTCCACAGTAATAGGCACCAGTAATCTCAGACTAGGTCAATGGGATCCAGAAAAAGTCAAGATAGCAAGAAGGTAAAAGATGGCTGTGTCCATTCACAGAGAACACAGCAGAGGAAGCAGAGGACCGCAGGGCCATGGGGGGCTGTGGGCAGGCTGGTCATCATGAAGCCCTGTCTCTGGGGGCCGAGCAAGTACTGAAGTTATTTTTTTTTTTTTTGAAGCAGCCAGCCTCTGACAGTTTCTCTCTTGCTGTTCACATGTCACTTTGCCATTAAGAAGCAAATGCGGTGTTAAGTAGACTATGGAGACCTCCTTGTCCTCCCCCAGATAATGTGTGGATAATAACATCTAAAAATGTGTCATTCATTCATCTCTGCAGAGACAATATTCTGAGCATTGCACCGATGACATTTCCTGGGAATTATTATTACTGTTGATATAAAGAATGCTCCCTAGACAGACTATAGATTCTGAACTAGTGTCTAAGATAATGTCTTAGAACATTTTGAGGATGTCAAAATTTTTTAATGTCTCACTTTGCGGGCTGGGGATATAGCTCAGTGGAATAAGCGCCTGCCTAGCAAGCGCAAGGGCCTGAGTTCGATCCCTAGTACCGCAAGAAAAAAAAAAAAATCATCACTTTGCATGGAAATAGAATCATCTTGATGGGCGTGGTGGTGCACGCCTGTAATCCCAGCACTCAAAGGCATGAGGATTGTTGCGAGTTCAAGACCAGCCTGGGCTACAAAGTGAGCTCAAGGCCAGCCTGACCTGTATAGTGAGACCCTGTCTCAAGAAGACAAATAAGTAAATAAATAGATAGAATCATCTTTACACACCTTCACCACAGCTCACTGTTCCCAAATGAGGCTGCTGAGCATCAGGAGGGGACAGGAGTGTTCTGCAGAGCCGCTCTTAGGCATGTGGATGGGCAGGTGCTGCTGCACATGCTTGGCACATTGGTGGTAGCACCAGCAGGAACCAGGGCTTCGGGCTTCAGGGGACAGATGGTGAGAAGAACCTTCAGTAACACTGCCAGCTTTTTAAAAAATTAATTCCATGTATTGGTACATTTTAGGTCTATATAATGATCATGTTCATCACAGCTAATTTGTGCCCGTACGTGAAACAACTTGCTTCTTCTTTCCGTTCTGCTCCCCTCCCTTCGACCCCTCCTCCCACCCCATTTACAAAAGCTTTGTTCCCTTTTTCCTTATTCTCATCATTTTATTTTTTCCCTTTCTTCCTCCCCTGATCCTTGGTTCTCCTTCCCATTTGAATACTTTCTTCCTATTTCTCCATATCTAATACACATTTCAGTCCTTCTTTCACTTTCAGTTTCTCACACCAGAGAAGCAATGTGGTATTTACACACATGTCTGGTTTATTTCATGTAAGAGTATGTCCTCAGGGTTTATCCATTTAGCTAGAAATATCTCAAGCTTATCCTTCTTTATGGCTGAGTAGTACTCCATTGACTAGAAAAAAAACATCTTCTTTATCCGTTCATCAGTTAATGGGCATTTGTGTTGTTTACAAGATTTAGCTAATACAGACTGTGCTGCTATAACCCTGGGTATGCATATATCTCTGTGGTATGATGCTTTTTAATTCTTTCAGGAAGCTGTCAAGAAGGAGAATAGCTGAGTTGAATGGGATCGCTACTCCTAGTTTTTTGAGGAATCTCCACACTGATTTCCACAGTTGTTGTACCAGTCTATACACCCACCAGTGGTGGAGAAGGGTTCTTTTTTCTCATGGTCCCTCCAGCTTTGTTATTGGTTGATTTCTTGATAATAGTCATTCTTTCTGGGGTGAGATGGCATCTCAAGTGTTGTTTTAATTTGCATTTTGCAACTGACCAATGATGTTGAACACTTTTTCATATATTTATTTGCCACTTCTACTTCTTCATTTGAGAAATGTATATTCATCCATCTCAAATGCCCATTTTTGGACTGGGTCTATAAATTCTATAAATTTGGAAGGTCTGATTTTTTTTAGTTCTTTATATATTCTGATTTCAAAAGTCTGATTGTTTTACTCTTTGTATATTTATATAAACAGCCCTTTGTCTGAGAACAACTACTGCCAGCTTTTTGAATAAGCAGCCTCACACTGAGACTGGTCCAAGCCATTCTGTCCCTGCAGAATAAGTCCCTGTGCCCAGCCCACATGGAGAAATAATCCTCTCCTCATCTTTGCAGTCCAGAAAATGAAATGCAGCCTTTCTATATTCAATTGCAATAAGGCAATATGCCCATGGGAACTTTCAAGTTTTCAGGGTGGAGTGCAAGGGTGCTTACTGACGCTACAGCTGTAAGAAGCTATTTGGTGTCCCTCCCCTGACTAATGCTGGCCACACATAACTGCATAGGTAGCCTGTGGCATGTCCAGGAGCAGCACCTATCAGAAAGACCTTGCTCCCTAAAGCGTCCACCCTAGTCATTCTGCCCTGCCCTACCTGAAATTAGAAAAATAAATATAGTTACATACTGCTTACATCTTGTCCACAGCCCTTTTAAAAAGTCAAATGTTGCTGGAAATGGTTAATATCACATCAATCATTCACACTTGAGTATGAATTACTTTATCATCTGGCACAAAAATGAATCAGCTTGCACTCTGAGGAACATGTTGTAGGGAGATAAGAAGGGAGGGATGCTTAGAAAATGACATTTTAATACCAACCATCTAGGAAGAAGAGTTTGAAGCAAAAAGTTTGTTATCTTTTCATAATTGTCATTTTAAAATATAAAGGTAACACATGCTAAATCAAATAATATAGAAATATATAAAGTAAAAAAGCATTGTCTCTTCCCCCCCATCTAGTTTCTCAAAATGTCAACATCTTGTTTATTGGCTTTCTTTTGAGCTGACTGGGTATGTTTTTCCATGTTTCCATGAACTTACATATGTATGTCTAGTGTATAATGAGGGCACTGTGGTTTTTTTCTTTAGACTTTTAAAATAATAAATTATTCAGTATGCTTAGCAATATATCAGGAGCATTTTTCTAAATGTAGATAAGAAAACTTCAGCGAATACCCAGGGACTCTCAATTTGAAGTGGCATTTTTTTTACAAGTTTATACAGATACTATATGCAAGAACACAAAAATTGTACATTATATATATAGGGTGATTTTGGATATCTGTATATAGTGTGTTGAATTAGGCTGAATGTATTTATCTTCACAAATATTTATTTGTAGTAAAAACGTTCAAATTCATTTCTTCTAGCTTTTTGAAATAAATAGTACCTTACTGTTACCTGTAGTCACCCTACTGTGCAACAGCACCTGCAACTTCCTGTTCCTTCTAACGGAATCTCAGGACCATTGGTTAACTTCTCTGTCTTCCCAGCCTCTCCTGCCACCTTCCCCAGCTGCTGGTAGCCACCACTTCACTCTCGACTTTATTTTAGGCTCCACGTATGGGGGATGAGAACACGTGGCATTGGTCTTTCTGTGTCTGCCTTATTTCACTTAATATAACGACCTTCATTTCCGTGTGGCAGCAATGATAGCGTTTCATTCATTTTTACAGTTGAATAGAATTCCGCAGTGTGTGTGCCCAGCTCTCTGTATGCATTAGCTGAGGGATGCCTAGGCTGATCCACACTGTGAGTGAGGTGACTGTGGTGAGTAGGTCTTACCTCCAGGGATGTAATAAACACGGGAGACCAGATGTATTTTCACCATACTGATTTCATTCCCTTTAGTCACATTCTAGAAATGGGATTGCTGGATGTTATGGTAGTGCCATTGTTTGTGTGTGTGTGTGTGTGTGTGTGTGTGTGTGTGTGTGTTATTGGGGACCAAACCTTGGCATGCTAAGCAGGCAATCTACTACTGAGCTACACCCCCAGTTTCCATTTTAACATTTTTGAGGACACTTCTATCTTACTCACTTTCTTTGATGTGAGACCCAATACCCAGCACCCTTAACACAAAAGAGAAGAGGCTTCTTTTGGCCTGCATGTTTTCGGAGGTGTAAGCTCTGCAAGTGCAGAAGTGCTGTGGGAAGGCTCTGGCAGAGGAAGCCACTCCTCATGGCAGCTGGGAAGCAGAGAATATGGGGGAGGATTTGGGGAAGGAGATTCTCCCTTCCAGGTCACACCCGCAGAGACCCACTTCTATCCAGACCCCACCTCCCAATGCCCAGACAGTTAGAGTGCCTCATAATACAATCACCTTCCATGCACCCTGCCTCTGAGTGAGTGGGGCTCTGGGGGCAGAGTCAGATGTGACCCCTAACACACTCCTACTGCTCTCCATAGTGGACGTGCTGCACTGTAATAATCATATACTATTAGCACGCAAGGGCTTCCTTTTCTCCACGTCCTTGCCATCACCAGTTACCTTTTAACTTTTTGATAATAGCCATTTTTACTAAGGTAAGATGTACCTTATTTTGGCTTTGACTTTTGTTTTCCTGGTGATCAGTGATGTTGAACACATATATCCCTGGGCCATTTGTATGTCCTGCTTGAAAAAAAGTCCATTTAGTTCTATTGTCCATTTTCTGATTGGATTATTTGTAGTTTTGCTACTGAGTTTTTGGAGTTCCTTGTTTATGCTGGATAGTAATCCCTTGTCAGATGTTATACTTCGCGAATATTTTCCACAGTTCTGTGGGTTGCCCCTTTGCTCTGATGACTATTTGCTGTGCAAAAGCTTTTTCATTTGATGTATTGTTTGTCTACTTTTGCTTTTGTGTCTTGAGCTCTGGGGTCTCATCCTTGGCTGTCTCAGTGTTCTGGAGGCAAAGTGATGTAGTATCCGTCGGTTTCGGAACTCCAGCACTGGAACTTGGGACCAAGACGAGGGGAAAGGGAAATTCTTCCTCTTGCTGTTTCCTGTTTCCATCAGATCACTCCACCCAAAGCCCTGCTCTTTCTGGCACACTGGAAAAAAACTCCATTTACCGCTTCTGAAATGGCAGCACTTCCTGTTCCCGAGGGCCATGAGCTCCTCTCCGGGCTCCTGAGTCCTGTTAGCCCCGACCTTCCCTTCGTTTCCTCCAGCCACCCGAGTGGCAGCTGTTTCCTGACTCTCTGTTTCACTTTTAAATCTCCTTTTGCTTTCCCCTCTCCTCCAACTTTTGCACAATGCATTCCTGTATTAAATTTTCTCTATCGAACTACCAAGTACAATTCCTGTATTCCTGACTGAACCCTCATATAGATGACTTTAGGACATATCATTTATTTGCTATTGGAAAAGTGCACTGTCAGTGAGTATCAGTAACACCATTGCCAAGTTGGATTTTATAGCTTCATTTGGGAAAAAGTTCTGGTGAAAGGGCACAGCTGACATGATGAGCTGATGGAGGTTTTGCAATAACACAAATGTCCATTACTGTCCTATTTTTTCATGTTGTTGTATTTCAAATGTTTTTTATAAATATCATTTTGCTCAATTTTAATTTTTTAAGCTCACTCAGTATCTGACTTTAATAGACATATTCAGCCTATTCAGTTAGTGTAAAAGATGTATCTTCCATTGTATCTTGACTCTCAAAATTTTAAGTTAATGATGTTTCAACCTACCTGTTAGCTTCATCATCCTATTTCCACCCCATCTCTCTAAGTAATCACACTGATGAGCTATGTTGTCAGCCCAGCTATGTGATGTTTGCAATGAATACATTCTCTGTTTAAGGACAGAGTCTTAATAAGCTGCTCTTCTAGTGTGATGATCTTGTTCATATATTTATGCCAAGGAATCTTTTAGAGACACTAATTTGGCAGCACAGATGGAAAAAAACCTTATCTTGAGCACTTTAGCCTCCATAATGGTGAGCTTGCTGCTCATAGATAATACCCACCCCCAACTTTCTCTACAACATTAAGAGAGGCAAACCTTTGCAGGAGCACCTTTAAATCCAAAACATTCTGCTAGGAAGAAAGCTAATTAATTGAATTAATGTTTAACCTGTTGTACGCTTTTATGCTCTTCTGTCCTCTGGGCTCCATCTCTCCCTGAGAAGAACACACTGCTTACACTGCCAAGCTCCTGTTCATCTTACACGATGCAACCGAAAGACTTTTCCATAAACCGTTCCTTGACTGTCCTCTCCACCTTGCTTCCTTCCTTGTGCCCGCTCTGTGCCTGTTTGCCCCTATTACAGCCCCTCTAACTTATTTTGCAATGATCACCTTCTGCTCTAGGCTATGAGCTATTTGAAGACAGAAAATAGTTTATCTTTGTATCTCCAGATCACTAAAACATCATAAATGCTAGCTGAGTAAATGATTGTGTCTTGAATAATAGTGGTTTATTGACAGCCAATAGTGGTTTCTGGCATTTCTTTCATGTTTGCCCTTTCCTAAATTAGTAACAGAAAAAAATTTCATGCAAATACCACCCTTACTAGTACTATTAGTGTATTTCCATAATATTCTGGGAATTTGGTTGAGGCTTTTTGCATCTGTATTTTTGCTCCTTAAAATTCCTCACAGATTCCTGTGGGTGAACCGATGACTGACCAAACATCTGAAGTCAACTTTTCAAACTTCGTACTTATGGGAGCAAACATTTTGCAACATGCTGACTGGTAGTCCTGATAGCTAAGATAATTTCCAATGAGTCTTCTCTAGGGGTGAATCAGTTTTTGGTGGTTTGAAGCAATGTTTTCAGAGATATACTTTCATGAATTCCCATCCTTAATCTAAAACCATCTTTTTAATTCCTTCTCTCCAAGCCAAAGGCCTTTAGCGTGAGAGCAGTATGGTGTCCCCAACCCTAACATCAACTTGACGGTGCACAGAGAGGTTTGAAGATCTGAACCATAAATGCACCAAGGCTTGGAATTTTTGAAAATATTAGAGAATAAACACACAATCATTTCCTACTCTAGCCATGAAAATAACTCTGTGGGCATAAATGAATGCAATAAAGTTGTGCCTCCATTTAAAAAAATTTTATGGTGTCTTTGTTACTTTTCTCATTGCTGAGACTAAATACCCAACACCCAGAATTAAGGAAGGAAAGGTTTATTTAGCTCACAGTCCGTGGAGGTTTCAGCCCATACTCAGCTGGCTCCAAGACAGGGTGGCACATGACAGAGGGCAACAGTTCATGACAATGGAAGACAGCAAAAAGCAACAGGAGCCAAAGGGAGGAGCAGCAGCAGGCAGCCTCTTTCTCTTTCTTACATATGTGAACTCTCTGCCTCAGGGCGGGTGTAGCACTCACATCCATGAATCAATCTTAATCTCTGGAATCCCGGCCCTGGACCGCATGAGGCTTTGGGAGGACATCCAGAACCAACCATAACACATGGGAAGGGGATCTGGAGATGAAGGGAGACAGGAAATCAGGGAGGGAAAGGAGAAAGAAAAATGACCAAGACGCAGTATGTGTCTGTCCAATTCCCCAAGTGTAATTACTATGTAGCGCAAATGTATGGTAATTTAAAAAAATGAAAATAACGACTGTAAACTAAAAATAAAAATGCAGAGAAACCACTGAGAAATAATTGCCACAAGTCCAGGAACTTTTCATGTCAAATGAGCATCTTAGCCCATTCAGGCTGCTATAACAAAAAAATTTTAGGCTTGGTAGTTTATAAACAATAGAAATTGCCTGCTTACCATCTGGAGGTTAGGAAGCCCAGGGTGCTATCAGATTCAGTGTCTCTTACGCACTCCTTCTTAATGGATGGTGCTGTGTGTGTCCTCACATGACAGAAGGTGGCAAACAAGCTCCCTGGGGCTTTTACTTTAAGGGCACTAATTCCATCTGTAAGGGTAGAATCCTTGTGACCTAATAATTTCCTCCAAACCCAACCTCTTAATGCTGTCACCATGATGAGAAAGTTCCAACATATGGACTTTGAGGAGGCACAAATACATCAGAGCAGTGATGATGGTTTATTTTTGTTTTCTGTTACAGAGGGAGGTAGTAACCACACGGTATTTCCAAAACTGGTCAAACAGATCCCTTGTTTCCCCTGACTCCGACTATATCAGAGGCCTTCACTCCTTAGTCATGCCAGCGTCTCCATCAGGAATGCTCCTGGGTTCATCTCTGCCTAAGTATGTCTTGTCTTGTCTTTTCTCTCTTCTTCCTTCCCTCCCTCCTGTTTTCCTTCTTCCTTCCTTCCTTCATTCCTTCCTTCCTTCCTTCCTTCCTTTCTTTCTTTCTTTTTCTTTCCTTCTCTCTCTCTTTCTCTTCTTTTGTATTGGCGATTGAACCCACATCCTTTGCACTGAGCTACATCTCCAGCTCTTTACTATTTTTAATTTTGAGACCAGGTCCCACTAAGTCACTGTGTTGCCTGGGATGAGCTCCAATTTGTGATTCTTCTGTCTCAGCCTCCCAGAGTGCTGGGATTAGAGGCATGTGCCGCTACACCTGGCTCTGGGCATTGAAGTGTTATATTTAACTCTTATGTTATTTTTCCATCAACTCTCCTGAATCCCTGTATCCTAGAACAACAATGGAATGCATTTTTATTTAGAACTGCTATTATTTCAAAATTTTATGTATTCACGTTGGACTTTTTGTCAACGAGAAGCCTTTAATGTGAATTGTTCTCAAACAAGTCTCTTATGGTATTTTCCCACATTTTTACTCTTTCATTTCAGCTATTTCTGACTCCTCACCAGATTGTAAGACTCTTATATCCTCCTCTGTGATCCATAAACAGAATGGCCGCAATCTGGGCTGTAGCATGTGTGTCCTGCTTGGTGACCTGGGAACAACTTGAGGCTTTGGGCTTGCTCCTCGAACAAGCAATGGAAGCTGGATGCAGCTGAGTTATTCCCAGTGCATCCAGCCTCCGTGTCCATCACAAAGGAGGGAGCCCTCCACCTGGCTATCTGTTGTATCCTTCCATACATCCATGGAGACAGAGTAAGGAAAGCTGGTATGTGCCGTTCTCTCTCTCCCTGATTCCTCACATGATGTAGAAGCTGTTTGGAAGATTGTAATAAGTCTTAGGTATGCTAAAGTTGGCATGTACCCAGGAAGGCCAGATAGCAGACCTTCAGGGGTACACTAGACCGGAAGACATAGGAGCAGGATTCTTGACAGGCTTTGATCTCAGACCCTGTCTTACACTGGTGCTAAAGACAATCTTGTCCTACTGGGGTGCTGGACATTCACCTTGTCCTCCAGGTCTTCATATAAATAACCAAGTAAATTATAGTCTATATAAAAACAAGAACAGAGACTGGAATACCTCTAGAGACCTTCTTTCATGTTACTATTAATTATATCTGATGAGCACTGCTATGGTCTGAGTGTTTGTGCCACACTCCCACTCCCAATTTACGTGGTGAAACCTAATCTCTTTTAGGAGGTGGGGAAATCATTAAGTCACTCAACACAGCCCTCATAGACATTAGTGTCCTTATAAAAGAGGTCCAGGCAGCTCCTTGCTACGTGAGAACCCGGTGAACAGGCACCATTTAGGATCAAGAAATGGGCCCCCTTCAGACACTAAATCAGCTGAAACCTTGAAGTTGGTCCTCTCAGCCTGTAGGGCTGTGAGAACTTAGTTTCTGTTGTTTGTAAGCTGCTCAGTTTGTGTTTTGTTGTAGCGATCCAAACAGGCTCAGACAGGTGTATTTGTTCTATGACAATCTTTTTGCGCATGTGCAAATTCAGTTCTCCTTCTGAAGTAAAGTATGATATTCCACAATATATGTGAAAATAATAGTAGGTAAACTTATAAACCTCAACCCAGTGGTTTAGGTTAATGGGTCTCCTGAGCACCCATGAACAAGCTAGGGTAGAGATTTCTGCCTTGTAAGTGAGAAGTAAAGGCAACAATATATCTGAGCATCTGCCCCTTGGTGAGACACAGTTGAAGGATCAAGACCTTCGGGGTCCAGAGGGAGCCCAGTGTGAGACTGGGTGGGACAAAAAGTTTGAGGATCTAGGAAAAGGAAGGGAGCAAAGAATGGCGATCCAACACACAAGTCCAAGAACGTTAGGCTCAGAGGAAAACTTGATTCTTAAATGAATGTTTCACAACAGAAAACATGGTAACCCTGGAGACCTTTGGCCTCATCTGGCAGAACAATGGGTCATGCAGGCCTCCAGGAGACTGAGACCCCCACAGGCCTCTTGCTGTGACTCCTGACAAGTAAAACCATGATAAAAATTTGTGCAATCTGCAGATGTTGGATCTGTTAGCAGGAGGAAGGTTAGATATTTACATTACCTCTCTTCCCTCTCGGGTGAACAAACCTCACTCCCCCTCTTCTGGAAGTCAGGTGTGGCCATGTGCCTGAGTTGTGTGGAAGGAACCTAGGAAAAGCAGCATCCTACATGTCTACATGCTCAGGTATCAGACATGTGAAGTCATGGAAGATTCAGCCTCAGATGGAATCACACTGGAGAGAGAGAGGGAGAGAGATTGTAAACTGGGGCCTGGAAGCCCAGGGTGGTGCACGGGCTGCAATCCTAGCCTTCTGAGGGACTGAGGCAGGAGGATATTGAGTTCAAGTTCAGCCTGGGCCATTTGACAACTTGGCAAGATCTTGTTTCAGAATAAAAAATGAAAAATGGCTGGAAGTGTAGTTCAGTGCAAAGGCTCTGGGTTCAATCCCCAGAACCGCAATCAATTGATCAAGTCAGTCAAGCAAATGGAGCCCAGCGCTCACTTGGCACACGGCACTTGCGCTGACACTGATCAGAGCTGCTTGCAGCTGTGCCTGGTGTGTCAGCGGCTGTGCCTGGTGTGTCAGCGGCTATGACCACAGGTTGACTGATCAGTTATGGCATCTGTGGACTTTGTCTCTTCTTCTACCCAACATTGTAGGTGTTTTTCATTCTTGAGTCCAAGCACTTTGTTTTAAAAAACACACCTTTCAGTTTTACCCAAATCTGTGTCACCTGAAGTACACTTTCTAAAAACCCAAATAAAGCTTTTTCTTTGTGTCTTAAATCTTGAATGTGAATGGCTGACAAATATTCCTCCCCAGTGGCCTGTCACTGTATCATTCTATCTGCTGGGTGGATATAGTTGTCCAACCTGACAGCAGATGGAAGTTTAGATAGCTTGAGTCATATTATTTCTCTTTGCTCCTAGGTGACAAAAAAAGCAAAGAGTTTTCAGGTAGTGGGACATGTTAAGAGAATCCCCAAAGGACCATGTGAAATGGCATCCCCAGCCCTCCCCTGACTGCTGGTGTCATGGTTAAGATAAATTCTTATGGTAAGCCTCTAATATTTGGGGGTTTACCTATTATAATAGAGAAGCAAGTGATGTATCTAGAGCTACCTCAACACTTTAAATGACTTTCCTCTTCCTTTCAGTTTCCAAACTGCAGCTGTGGCTTCAACTGAATGATTTCATGGCAGGTCCTTTCCCCCTTCCAACACTCAAAAATCAGAGGCCTATGTTTTCTGCATCCATTATGAGTTCAGCTTCTCACTTGTTACAGTTTGTGTCTGGATGTTCCTACAAAGCCTCATGCAGTCATGGGACAGGCTTTCAGAGTTTGTGATTGATCCATGGTCCAATGCTGGGATCACGGGTGTGAGAGTTGCACCCGCCCTGGGGCAGGCAGCTTGCACACAATGTAAGGACGGGGAAGGGGCTTCTTCTCCCTGCTGCCACTCCTCCCTTTTTGCTCTTGTTGCTTCTGCTGTCTTCCACTGCCATGAACGTTTTCCCTGTGCCATGTGCTGCCCTGCTTTGGAGCCAGCCAAGTATGGACTGAAACTTCCACAAACTTTGAGCAAAATAAACCTTCCCTTCCTTAATTCTGGGCATCAGGTATTTTGTCCCAGCAATGAAAGAAAAGTAACCAAGACATCACCTACAGAAGCAAACCAAGCAAGGCCTCCTCTGCTCACGTACCTGTACTAAAAGAGGAGTTACTCTTACCTGCTGCTTAGATTAGCAAAAATCTAGAAAGAAGAGTTTTCCCTCAAACGCGGCTGTAGAAATTTCACCTTGCTGAAGACGGAACTAGGGGTAGCGGCTTAGAGGAGGCAGCCAAGTCATCTCAGGGTTAGGCTGTGCAGGAGGAAGGCCTGCTGCTGGGATGTGCAATTCTTGGTCGGTGAGATGGTGCAGGGATCGTCCAGCGGCTGACAGGTGATGGAGGGGCCCTGTTGTATTCATAGGGGTGAAAGCTGACCGCTGCCCTCTGGCTAGGACCCGGGCCTCCAATATTTTACTTCAGGTAGCAGAGCAGTAACAACTTCCTAGAATTTGGATCCATCTAAAAATAGGATAAATATTTTACCTGAGCTTCTCTCCTGCAGTGTTCAAGCAATAAGTGGTTCAGAGATGTTGGACTGGCTTGCTTGGGATGTATTTTGAGGGATGTTGTGTGTAAACATTCTGATCAGGTAGAAATTACCCTAGATTGGTAAGTCTCAGATGTTCACATATATATTCAGAGAATGTCATAAAAATTGAGGTTCCTGGGCTCTACCTCTAAAGATTTAAGTTCATGGCCCACAAGCCTCAGTGATTCTAAAACAGGTAATTCAAAAACAACACTTTGGAGTGTGCGGGACTTGTCTCTAAAGACTTTTTCTTCATTAAAGATTTATATATACTATAATCTAAATTTTATTTTATTTATTTATTTATTTATTTTTTGGTCTTTTGAGATAGGGTTTAGCTATGCAGTGCAGGCCGTCCTTGAACTCATTTTGTAGCCCACGGTGGCCTAAACTCATGGAGATCCTCCTGCCTCAGCCTCCTGAGTGCTAGGATTAGAGGTGTGCACCATCATGCCCAGCTCATGCTATTGCTTAAATGTATGCTATATACTGTTATAACAAATTTTAAATAGAAGGCAAAAAATTTAAGTATATTCAATATATTACTTTTAAAACTTCACGTTGTGGACTGGGTATCTACCTCAGCAGTAGAATACTTGTGTAGCACGTGCAAAACCCAGGATTTGATCCCTAGTACCAGCAGCAGCAGCAACAACAACAACAACAAAATTAAAATCTTATCTAAAAATTGTAAATTTTTCTACCATGGACATTTTTAGGAGTTTTAACCTGCGAACAGCTTTGGGCATCTGGAAGGTGCAGAACTAGGGGCTTGCACTGAACAAAACTGAAAGGATTTCGCTGAGTATGGTGGCACTCACCTGTAGTCCAGCTCCTCTGGAGGCTGAGGTAGGAGGTTTGTTTGAGCCCATAAGGTCAAGATGAGTCTGGGCAAAATAAAGAGAAGGAAAAAAGAACTTAATAGACAGCACTGGATTTTGGAAGGCCTGTGACAGCAGTCAGTCTCCAGGCTGAGCTCGAAGGAGCAACATTCAGGCCCTAGAAGCTCCCTGTAGCTGACTGGGAAGCCGCTGCTGGAGCCTCCATAGACGCGGAGCCGGGAAGCCGCCCTTGGTGCTGCTGCTGACTGCAGAAGCAACCGTCCCTCCCGCGGCTGCCATCCTTGCTACAGCACGATGCCAGATCAGGAAAGGGCTGGCTTCAGAACGCCCTGTTCTGACACCATCTGTGCTCGCAACTCGTGTCATCCAAGTGTTCGCGCATACATGCAAGCAGCTGGTAAAAACTGCAGCTTTGACTGTGTAAGAAATGGAACTTTTAGAGAGGGACGGTCAGGGCTGTGCTGGAGGCAGCTGCTACCAGCTCTCAGAAGCCGCGTGTGAGCTGGCCCCCCAACCCTGTTCTGCGGTATCACTTTAGTAACTTGACATCAGCTGTGGTGGGAGAGTTTATACCACAGATACCAGCGAAAGCTGGAGGAGGAGGACAGAATAGTTAGAATGAGTCCTGTGCAAGCCCATCCACAGTGATTGCCACGAACCTTTCAGAAATGGGCCAGCCTTGTAGAAGTGCCATGAACAACACTGCTTTAAAGTACTTTGCCAGTGCATGTCATGAGCTTTACATGCTTGCGTTAGAAAGATTCAATTCTTTGAAGTGAACAACACAAGCATATTCATCCTGGCATTAATGATGGAAGCAAAAATTGGAAACAATATCCTGCTATACCTATCGAACTGGCTCTCATAAAGAATAATATTTGTAAATACTCTTTCATCATGTGATAAACAATTACAGCTAAAATATGTGCAAAAAATTCAAATACAAAAATTTTTTAAGTGAATCATCTCAAATGGGGTTTTAGAAAAGTATAAAAAAAGGAAGGAAGACTGGAAAAAAAACTACCAAAATGTTAAAATTACAGATTTCAGAGCAACGGCAAGATGACAGAATAAGGGTTTCTAGTACTCATCGCCCCACAGAGCGTGATTTTGAAGATTCATCCACAAAAACCACCTCCCAAGAGCTAAGGTGAGAGATTATAGTTCCCTATCAGCACGAGTCACCAGGAAATGCAAACCGAAGCCACAGCGGGGTAAGAAAGCCACAGAAGTGAGGGATGGTGCATTGAGGAGGACAAAAAAGATAATTTCACCTTGCCCCATCAGCCTTCCCAAGCCATGCAGTATGAAGGGGAGGGAGCACATTGGGAAGTAGCGTGAAGTGAGCACCCAACTTCGCTGTGGGCCTAGGGCCAAGTCTATCTGGGCCAGCCAGACCCACAAAGATGCAGGCTCTAGACCAACCCCTGTACCAAGCCAGCTATGGTGACTCCAGCCCCCAGGGCCATTCCTGACCCAAGTTCCAGTTCTGTACCAGTGCCAACCTGTGCCCAGTGGCCCCAAGTACTACCCACCTGCTACAGAGCCATTTACAATACCTAAAACAACAAAAGTATCTGAGAGAAATCGAAAGTTATTCCATGTGTATGGACTGAAAGAATCAATATTATTACCATTCCTGTACTACACAAAGTGATCCACATGTTCAGGGCATTCACTGTTATAATTTCAATGACATTTTCCATGGAAATAACTTTAAAAATCCTGAAATTTGCATAAAACTACAAATGACTAGATAACCAAAGTAATCTCAAGCAACAAGAATAAAGCTGGAGGTATCATGCTACTTGATTTTAAAATGTACCACAAAGCTGTAGTAATCAAAACAGTATGGGATAGCCACTAAAAGCACAGGTCAATGGAACAGAACAGAGAGCCTAGAAATAAATGCATGCATTTATAGTCAGTGGACCTTCAACCCTGTCTCATACCACATGCAGAAATCAACTCACAATGAATTAAAAACTTAAACACAAGACTTGAAAGTCTAAAAGTACTAGAGAGCACTGGCATCGGTCAAAACAATAACTTTCATGACCCCAAAAGCTTAGGCATAAAAGGAATAATAGACAAAAGGTATTGCATCAAACTACAAAGCATCTGCACAGCAAAGACACTATCCACGGACTGGGCTGGGAGCGGGGAGCTGAGGCATGGGTGGCCCCTGACTGGCTGAGCTGCAGAGTCCTCACACGCGTGCGGGGTGGGGTAGGGCTGGGAAGAGAAGGGGCACTGACTGTGGGCCTGATGAGGAAGGCCTGACTGTGCTGACGTGTTCTAGCACAGAACTCGTAGGAATTCCTGAACTCTACATTTGGACTTGACCTCTGGTTGTTAAGACACATTAGTTAACATAAAGAATATGTCATATTTTACTATCTTGATAGCTTGCCTTATAACTTTAAATGCATAGATATCAGAGCCTCCCTTTGGACTTTTGTCCTAGACTTGCAAGGCTTAAGACTAGGACGGATTCAATGTGCCAATGAGCAACTTTCTGCCACATTTACTTTCTCTGTTTGTCTGTGTAGCTACTTATCTACCAGTGTGTCTCTTTTTAATGCTGACACACTTAGGAATATGTTGCAGACATCATGAGGCTCCCTCTCTAAATATTTCACTGTGTGTTCCCAAGATCAAGGCCATGCTCTTTTATAATCCTAAACTATTATCATACCAAAGAAGGTTCAAATGGACATAAAAAATTATCTAACACATAGCTTACATTCAATTTTTCTCCATTATCTTAAAAATGCCCACAGTTACAGGTTTTTGGAGTTTTGTTTCCATGTAAAGTACAAGCAAAGGCCACCTATTATATTTTTTTCCATGTTTATAATAATAAATTAGGAAAGCTTTTTTCATAAATAGAGGTCAGATAAGACGTATAATTTGCAAGAATGTTAAAATACATTTTATTGAAATAGAATATGCAATTTCTTCAGAGTTTTAAGAGGATGAGTAGAAAATAAATACTACCAGCTTTCAAGCTTTATTTCACAACTTTTTCCCAGTGTTATTCCTAAATGATGTGCTGTCCAATAGAAGGCAAACACAGGAGAACGTCACAGCCTGTCCTCACGCCGCAGGATCTGGCACCACACAGCTTTTGGCTCTTCCTGAAGTCAGAATGACCATGAAAGGCAAACACTGTGAATCGGATCAGAACATGGGGCTGCCATGACACCGCAACCAAAGACACCAACCAAAGCTTCCAGAAGTGCCTCAGAAAGTGGCCAGAACAATGGTAAGTGTGTCTGAAGTGAGAAGAGAGCTTTTGGAGGGGTATTGATGGCAGGGTGTCTTATACTGTAATGTTTAAGAATTGCTGAACATCCACCTTATTTTTCTACCATACCTCCTGTGTGCATTTGTATACATGTGATCAATAGATTTAATTATTTTTTTAATTAATTTTTTTTTTTTTTGAGACTGGGTCTTGTTATGTTGTGCAGGCTGGCCTTGAGCTCACTATGTAACCCAGCCTGACCTCCAACTCTTGGCAGTCCTCCTGCCTCAGCCTCCCAAGTGCTGGATCACCAGAGTGCTGGATCACTGAGGGAGATCAAAGGTAGAGACTCAAGCAAGTATCACTCAAAACAAACAAAGAAAAAAACAGGACAAGAGTAAACAGCCAAGGGCAAAAGCCCTGATGGCGGGTCCTACAGTATTAAAGACCTACCAGGGAGGCCTGTGTGTGGAATGCAGCAGGCAGAGGGAAGGGCCAGGAAAAGAGGTCAGGAAAGTAGAGAAATTATCATACTTAGCTTTTATGAAGCTGAGAAATCTTGGGAAGGGCTGCTGTTCTTGTTACTTTTGTTTTGAGACTATATTTTTCTGACAGCAGATTCAAGTTCAAAGCAGAATGGAGAGGAAGGTGCAGAGATTTCCTTTGTATCACCTGTCCCCAGGTATGCATACATTTCTGCATATCAGTATCTCTCCTCTGAAGTGTATATTCGTTATAATTGAGGAACCTACACTGACACATTCTTATTATCCAAAATTCATAGCTTACATTAAGGCTCACTTGTGGTGTTGTATATTCTATGGGTTTGGATAAATATGTAACTTAGAAGTGGTACAAATATCCCCCCATCCTCCAAAGGTTTATGAAATGAACTGATAATAGATTAACAAGAGAAAAATGCATACAAACTTATGAATGCACACAGGGGTATCACAGAAGACTGCTTACCCAATAACCCAGTGAGAATCAGGAACATTGTATTCGTCAGCTGTTCCATTGCTGCAACAAAATACCTGACACCAGCAACTTAAAGAAAGAGAAGTTTCTTTGGGCTCAATTGCAGAGGCTTCAGTCCCTGGTCAGCTGACTTCAAGCCAGAAACACCATGTTGGGAAATCATGGTGAAGGAAAACCCCTGCACTCAAGGCACTGGGGGATCAAAGAGCAAGGGAAGACCCTGAGAGAAAGGAGCGAAGAACCAGAGATAGTCCCCAAGGTCATACCCTACTCTGGTTTAGATCTGGACTACCCCCCAAAAGATTCATATGTTCAGAGGTAGAGTTTTTGAAAGGTGTTTGGATGTTTGGGACACTGTGCTCATCAGTGGGTTGATTCATGGGAGAGTTCAGAGCTGAGTATATGCTAGGAGGTAGAGTCTGGTCAAAAGAGGTTCGTCACTGAGGGCATGGCTGGAAAGGGTGTGTCTCCCTCCTTCACTGTCTGCTTCCTGGATGGCATAGGGGGTGCAGCTGGCCTCCAGCCAGGCCCTTCTACCACCCCTCATGACCCACTTCCTCCAACCCAGCCCAACTCCTAGTAGCCCATTTGGCTGTGAACCCAAAGCCCTCACAATCCAGGCACCTCCCAGGAGGCTCTTAGTCCAGTCAAGTTGACAGCAAGCTTAGCCGGTACATATATGCGTACCTCCCTTCACAGGGGAGGGGGTAATGAAGCACCGTAGGTGATTCTGAGGGGTAACAAATGATTTTTAGAATGGATGAATGAGCCTAAAGAACAGATAATAGCCTGGGATGAAATTCACCACAAACAAAGGTTGTATTATGATATAGATAAAACCTTCTGGACGATTCCTCTGTGGCCTCCCAAGGAGCAGATAAAAGGTCTTTCTGGCATGGAGACGTGTTTAGTTTTTCTTTTGTCACAGGTGATTAATCTTGGTTATTTTATGAGACTCTCAGGGAGGAGATTTAAGACAACTGAATTTGTTTTGGAAGAATGTTCCTCAGCCAGATACAGGAACCTTACAGAGATCCCTCCACTTGGGAAAGAAACATGGAAAAGCTGGAGAGATTTTGATTCCAAGACTGTTTCTGTAGCTCAGCATGTCAAAGCACCACATTTCGGATTATCGTTTTCTGAGTTCCAGCAATAATGGCACGTTTCTACCTCTAGTATATCATACAGAGAGCTTTCTGGTTTCGTTTTTGTTTTTGTGTCCCTAAAAGTCCTCTATGCTCTGCCTACTCACTCCCACTAACCTAGAGTAGAAGCCAGGGAGCTGTACTGTAAGGCTATTCTAATA
Source organism: Dinomys branickii (assembly GCA_004027595.1). Lineage (NCBI taxonomy): Eukaryota > Metazoa > Chordata > Mammalia > Rodentia > Dinomyidae > Dinomys > Dinomys branickii. The sequence continues at coordinate 59,523 of PVLD010004286.1, forward strand.
ACCTGGCAGAGCAGTGGAGAAGCTTGAGCCATGGTGATTGCACTGGAAGTAGTGAGAATCACCAGGTTCTGAGCGTGATTTACAGATAGATTCTCTAGCGTTTGCTGATGGAGTGGGTGTGAGATGAAAAGGTAAGAATGAGGACTAACTAAATAGAAAAATGTGTTTGGCACTAACTAAAATCCGGGAAGACTTGGAGAGAAGGAGGCTCATTTAAGAGAGGAATTCAGTTTTGATAGTTTATGTTTGACATGACTGTAAGACATCTGTGATAAGCACAGTGATACCCCCAAAAGAGCCCTTCCAGTTCCTCATCCTTGAAACCTGGCAAAGAGGAACTAGCTTGCCTTAAGGTTAGTTTAAGCTTGATCAGTAGTTGTTGTCTTAAACTACTAAGTCTATGGATGGTTGTTATACCAAAAAGTGTAACTGGTATTGGATCAAATTAGTTACATGTATTTGGGGTACAAGTGGCCACAGAAGTTCAAAATCATAGCTGATTAATGTGTGATGCAAGTCATGATAGGTCTCATTGAAATGAGGTCATAGGAGATCTTTTGCTTTCAAAATTCTGCTCAGGTACAAAAATATGTGTTTTATGTTGTTTCTACTTTCCTTTCTCACTAGAGAAAAACAGAAATATAATCAACTTCAACTTCTCATTTATAATATGAAAATTGGTACATCTTTCTCTGACTAAGTGACAAAAGAATAAACAATATTCTCACTGTTCTCAGAATTCTTGTCCAGACAGTGCTCACTAATTGCTTTCTCTTGCCCTACTAGTGTGCTGTAATTTAAATTTCTTACAGTTTATCTTCAGTTCTTTTGTAAAAACTCAGGAAAGTAGTTTATAGATCTAACATTTTAAAATCTGGATACATTGTCTCCCAAAGCCTTAATAGGTTTTAGTTCTAATCAAGTAGTTGTGCAAACTCTCTTTTAGGGTCGCATCACTTTGGTACAAGAAAAGTCATGATGGCCATAAATTCATCAGTCTTTGGCTAACATTGTTAAAAATCTACAAATAGAACCTAGGAAAATTTCCTCTGGATAATTCCATCCCGATTTTTTAAACAGTACAGATCTGGGAGACCAGGACAATAGAGGATTAGGAGCAAAACAGTTCACAACAGCTTATGCTTTAGTAAGTCTCTAAGAAAAGAACGTCTTGCCCCATACTTATTTCTCTCTTTCTTCTTAGCTGGTGGGAAAGGTAAGGCTGGCTGGTTTGCCTCACAGTCAAGGTCCTGCAGAACCCCTTTCTCTTCTTCCATGTAGTCCTCAAAATCTGCTAGATCTAGAACGTTCTCCAAATCTCTCCTGTCCTTGGAGGCAGGGTTTCTGGAAGTGATGGGTCCTGGGGATGATGTACCCATTGGTGGAAACCAGCCCTCCCTGGCCGCTCTCTTCTCTCTCTACTCCCTGGCTGCCATGATGTGAGCAGATGCTTCCACCATGCCCTTTCTGCCTTGGAGGCAGCTAACCATGGACCCAAACCCCTAAAACAATGAGGGAAAGTGAACCTCTTCTCCTTTCAGTTGTGTGTGGCAGGTATTTTATGTCAGCAACAAGATGGTGACTGGGACGATCGGGAACCAGAAAGTAGTATTCTCTAGTCAGTGCTTTCACTGTGTAATTTAATGGTGTCTAGTTTTACTAGAATTTATATTACTGACCAATTTCCATCACAGAAGTCTTTTGTGTACCTTTGATGCAAGAAAGATCTAGCAAACTACTTAAGAATACTTTTGAAATCCACTCAAAATATGTTCATGGTTTCCTGTATGCAGGAGGCAGCAATTTGTAAATTTGATGTGTTGGCCCAAAGGCACAGAGATGTGTTGATAACCATTCCTGTCCACAGAGGCTTTTCAGCCATTTTGTCCTATATCATTTTACTGTCACATTTCTCTGGTACATCAAGAAGCTTCCAAAAGACAGGTTTGTTTATAATTCTATATGGAGAAACAAATGCTATAGAGAATTAGGAAAGCTATTCTGAATTTGACATTTATCATGGAATCTAAGCTTCTTCAGTTGGTGTCCAGTATCACGCACCTTCTCTTGTTGGATATTTCCCTGTGTATATAATATGGTGTCAGTCTACAAGCCCATATAAATGATAGTTTTACTGAACACCTATATGCCAGGAACCATTTCAAGAACTTTACAAATTACTGCCTAAAGCGGGAAAGAGTGCTTAAAGTACATGCATTCCACATTTTAACTTTTAAAAATTCTTAGACATAAAAGTAGTGTTTAAAATTCTTCAGATATAATTTTGTCATGAAATAAAGAGCAAATGCACAAATTGTGCTTTATTTTTATTTTTTTAGATACTGGGAATTGAACTCAGGACCTTATGCTTGCCACACAGGTGCTTGTGCTGCTGAGCTATATCCCCGGGCCCCTCAAACGCCCACAAATTGAAGTGTGGAAACAGAAACAAACATGGGGAATGTGCTTCTGTAATGCAATCAAATTACTGATACGAGGACCAAGTAAGAAAGCAGAGTGTTGATCAGGCAGCAGCTGACCAGCAATGAAAGGGGAATACTGGACAAAAGCAAGGTGCAATTCTGAACCAGCAAAGATAGAAATCATAAGGAGTCCGCTTCTTTCAAAGTTATGCCTTGCATAAAGCTGAATTTTATTTTTATTTATTTATTTAGTGTTTATGAGACAGGGTCTCCTTACACAGTTCAGGCCGGCCTTGAGCTCACCCCAGGCTGGCCTTGCACTCACAACGATCCTCCTGCCTCAGCCTCCCGAGTGCTGGGATTACAGGTGTGCACCAACACACTCCGCCATACAGCTGAATTTTAACACCAGACAGTGAAGTAAGTGCTGGCACTAACTTGTATCTTTTCTTACTGTTACAAAACACATTACAGAAACCCCAGGAATGGTGAACTACCAGAAAGGGGAGAATTTTGGATCAAAAGTTATCTATTTATTACTGCATAAGGAATTATTCCCCAATTTAGCAAATTTTAGGAAGTGAAAATGTATTATCACACAGTTTCTGAAAGCCAGGAAGTCAGGAGCAGCTCAGCTGCAGGGCTCTGATGAAGCAGTCAGCGAGCTGTCAGCGAGGGTTACAGCCTCACGGGCAGCATCTGTTTTGCACTGTATCCTCTGGGGTTTTCCAAGTAGTAATCACAGGAACTAGGAGGCAGAAGAAACTGTGGAAATGGTTTTCTAACCCAGCTCTTCGCTGGACAGAGACAAGAAAATAAAGCCTAGAATGTATACATGACTTGTCCAAAACCGTTCCTTTTTACCAAGAGCTGATTCAGAATTTCATTGTATAACTTTTAATAAAATATTTGAAACTTTAAACTTTTGTGGATGATTATTTTAATGATAAAAGAACATGTAGGTTAATTAATTTTTATAAGTTAGTATTGATTCAAGTCACTATTTTCTTTTTTAATTACCAAAAAATGTATTATGTATTATTTGTGCCAGACACATATTAAATGCTGGGTATACTGTTCATCAAAGGGAAAAAAATCTCTTTTGTTTTGTTTTGGTTTTGTTTGAGACAGGGTCTTGCTATGTGGTTCAGACTGGCCTTGAACTCACTACAGAGCCTGGACTGGCCTCAGACTCCCAGCGATCCTCCTGCCTCAGCCTCCCAAGTGCTGGGATTATAGGCGTGCGCCATCATACCTAGCACGGGTTTACATTTTTAATGTTCCTATAACATAGGTGGTTATACACAGGCGTGGGGTATATGCATGGTAAACAGAGGTAGATGCAGTTAGTCTCCAGCTCTGTGCTTCCCTAGAGCGTTTAAAGAATACTGATGATTGCCCCATTGCCAGCAGCTTATATTAGCATCACATCGTGTTATGAAATTGGTTTTTAAAAATGAATTAGCACCAGGCTCGTGATCTGCATGATAGTCTGAAGAACAAGTTCTTCCCTGTGATGGGAAATAGTACAAGTTACCTTTCCAGCTCTCTGGTTATTATAACCAACATCATTGGTCAAGTGATTGTATCAAAAAATTAAACCACAATATTTAAAGGGAGGTATGTGTGACATAAACTCTCAGCAGTGCCCCTTGGGAAAAATTTTGTACAGAAATATTTTCTTTGAATTACTTCAAACTTCATCCTATCTGCTCATGAAAGTCTGTGATTTTTCTTTCTGATTGCCCAATAAATATTGATGCCTAGATATCTGTGACTTGGGTTCGTGTTGTAGGTACAGAGTGTGCACCATTGGTTCATCTGAACCATCGCTAGCTCTCCCAGTCAGCGGCCAATTGGAGGGGGAAACGCAGCCAGAGATAAACGTTCTTGCTTAACTTTTTTCTGCATAGCACACAGCAGAGTGTCACACACAGGAAGGCACATAACAAATGTTCTTTGATAAAGGAACAACCGCTAGCAGAATTCCCAGACCCCGCATAGGTTGGGTTTGTCTCCTCTTTTCCTGGGTCATCCTGAACTTAGGTATTTCCTAGATGCAAACAGAAGACAAAGACACAAGTCATCTGAGTATATTGTGCTGAAAAGGAAGTGGACTTTGGAAGCAGACAGATAGTTACTCATTCACTCGCTTAACAGATACCGAAAATGCACACCCACTATGTGTGCAATTCTGACAAGCAGTCCCGTCCTGTTGGAATGTGCCTTCTAATAGCTAAATGTGGGCTGTTTCAGGAGGTGATATGCATCGTGGACAAAAATAAAACAGGGAAGGGGCGAGGAAGAGAGTGAACGGGCTGCGAATTTAATGGGAGGGTTAAGGAAGGCCTCACTAGGGAGGTGATATTTGAGCAAAAGTATGGGGAGCTGAGGAAGGGGTTGTGCAGCTAGAGGGGAAGAGAATTCAGGCAAGGGGAGAGAGCAGGACAGAGACCCTGACAGGGACCACACCGCCCAGTGTGGCTGACGAGTGTAAATCTAGTCATGCTTCATAAATTATTTACATAGAGTCCCAATCCTTTCTCTGAAAAAGTGTAGATGAGAATGCCCAGATAACTTGTAGGACTGCTGTGAAAGTGAAATTAGACAGTAAAGGGAAAGAAACAAATGCACAAGTATCCAGATGAGAGCTTTCATTAAAGTGTAAAGGATATCCCTCAGCAGTGATATGGTCTCTATTTCTTCTAACTAGAAAAGAAAGAAAATACCACCTACAGTGAGGGTTTCTCAGGAGAACAGTTGCAATCACATAAGAAAAATACTTTGCCCAGGTGCTCACAGGGTACACTGTACCTGTAACTAGTGGCAGCCCTCACTGTCATCATGTGCTGCAATAAAGTATTCATTACTATGGAAATAGATAAAATCGATTGAGAAATCCTAAGCCACCAGCCAACAGAACCAGAGAGAAAATAGCAAATAGTCTCAAATCCTCAAGGAACCAGGAAATATGAGTAATGGATATAATAATCAGGGAGGTGATGATAATTTCCATCAAGGTTTTAGTCAAGCCCAGGGCAGTGATCATAAATAATCTATTTGGAACAGTCAGAGTGGAAAAGGCAACAGGGCACGGTAAGAACACAACTTGAGGCTTTGACATAATGAGGTATAATGAAGTAACAGGTTTCGCAAAGCTGAGCAAGTAGACTCACCACAGAGGGCTGGATTGCAGGCAGGCAAGACGTGTCAAAAGGAACAGATCAGAATGGAGGGAAGAGAGATGGATGCTGCATGTCCAGATAATATGTGGAAGCCCATAACTGGTTGGAGCCCGTGGACAACATTTGGATAAGGGTAAAAGCAGAGAGAAAGCAAAAATGACTTACTTGTGGGCGGATACTAAAGACAGTTCCATGAGAAGCAGGAAATAGAAGTTGTATTCCTGAGTCAGACAACAAATGCTGGCCAAGCTATCTAGGCAGAAAATGTCTACGTCCCAGGTTCAGTAAAGAATAGTACCTCAAATAAATCCTAGAAATTCAGAGAATCACCATGGTTCCATTAATGGACCCATAAAGGCAAAGGCAAACAGTTCTAGTTGCAGGCGTATTGCATGACCTTAGAGAAATAAATCACTACAAGCCTTGATTTGCTAGGAAGTAAAATGAGGGTGATAAGTAAAGTTCTTGAAAGTATAATGTGTGAAAAGTCTTTTGGCAATGAGAAAATTATTCTAGAATTTCATCTTCCGCTTAGTACAGAAGTGGCAAAGGGAGTTTCCGTCTTAGACTTGGTTTTGACTAAAAAGGAAGTACCTGTGAACTGAGTTGAGAGAACTTGAGCATAAAAGGGGAGAGAACAAAGGGCTGAACTCCTGCGAGGTGTACAGGGGCTGAGCCTGGCATCAGAGTGTTCCGTCACACACCCAACCCTCGTTCTCTGAGGCATAGTTCCACGGGAACGTTGCCTTTTCCCTTTCAAACAGGCCGCCCAGACCACCATGCTCTTCACATCACTAGAAACCTTTCTTTCCTTTTGTCTTTGTCTTGAACATGTCTGCGCAAACATTAACTCTCTTTTCCCGCTACTGGTTCTGGAGGTGCTGGAGTCGGCCTGGAGCCTTCAAGCTCTCTCACCTCGCTCTCAAGCGCACGCCTTCCACTTTTCTCCTCACTGTCCTCTTCTTCCTGCTTCTCCCTTTCTCCCTTTCTTTTCCTTGTTTAGACTCATCCCAGGCCCAAACTCAAACATACAGGTTGAAAATAAGAGGCTGAGAATTTGAGGTTGGCCGTTGAGCCTAGAGTCAATGGGGTTAAAGCACAGGTGCCAGTCCCTGCAATCTCTGTCTCTCCCTCCCCCCTTAAGACAAACCTGTCATCCGCTCCTTCCTTCACTGCTGAGGCACCGTCCGAATGGTACTCAAAGCTGCAGTACACCTGCCTCTGCTTAATGAACCATGATCGGCACAACAAATGGTTACAAGCCTGCTTCTTTCTCCAGCCACCCGTGCTGCTGCTGGAGGTAAGGGGACAGAATCACCCACGCCCACCAGGAACGTGATTTCCTTGAGGTCAGCGGTGGCCGTGTGACTTGCTTTGGCTAATGAAATATGGGCAGACATTTAAGAACTGGTGCACAGTACTCCAGGCTGTCTTTCCCTGCCATGATCGGAGCAGAATAACCTGGCCCTGTGCTGCTCTTCTAACTATTAACGGATACAGAACAAACAACCCTAACACTGGCTGAAAACCGCCCTCTCATACTTGTCTGTGTTGGTGGGGGTTCAGCCAGAGGGTCTTCTGTTGGTCACTCTTGTTTTTTTTTTAATTGTAAAGAAAAGGGGGAAAATCAATAAAAACAATGGTATAAAATTTCAAAACAAGATTGTAGGTGCGTAACAATGGTTAGTACCCAGACAGGAAATAGCTGGGTGGAATGGGGCCTCTAATCCTGGTTTGGGGGTTCTCGTGCAGGTGCTGTCAGATTACAATTTAAGTCTTTGTGCTAATACAACATACTGCAGAGTAGGTAGTTAATAAAGAAAATATTTCCTCACAGTTCTGGTGGCTGGGAAGTCTAAGATCAAGGAACAAGCAAGTCTGGTGCCCCAGGACAGTCCCAGCTCCGCTTCCAAGATGGTACCTTATTGTAGCAGAGTCTTAAAAGGAGGAATGCTGTGTCCTCGCCTGGCAAGGGCTGAACCGTACAAGAGCTGAAAGCGCTTTCATAAAGGCTTTTATCTCAGTCGTGAAGGAAGAAGCTCGTATTTAATCACCCCTTCGAGGTTCTTCCTCTTAATACCATCACATTGACCATTAAATTCCAACACTTGAATTTGGGGCGAGATACATGCAAACCACGCAGGCTGAAACAACCAGAGGTCACTTAAATATCTGGCACCTTGGCAGGGATGGCAGGGAGTCTGGGTTCGTCTGCGCCTCTTTTTTCTCTATATCATCTGTAGGATAGGAAAAATAATTTTTTTCTGCCTAATTATGATTCGTCACCTTGAATGGGTTAAGAAACGCCTCGCAAAAGAGTAAAGCACGGTTCTGGGCGTGTCTGTGGGTGATTGACACAAAGATCAGCCAACTGAAGGAAGAAGACCCACCCCTCAGCTGAGTGGCACCAACCAACAGGCTGACAGCCTGAACAGAATAAAAAGCAGAAGAAGGAAGAGCTCTGTTTTCGAAGAGCTCCAGTCGATAGTGTCAACTCGACACTGAGCTTCCAGACTTGACCTTGGGCTGGTGCTGCATTTTGATCCTTCTCACTCTGCCGCTTCCGTCTTCCTTGGCTGAGCAGCTAGTGCGTCCTCCAGCTTTCTAGCACGCAGATGGCCATTGCGATCATATAAGCCCATCTAATAAATCCCCTTGCATAATTATACATATGTTGTCTACGGATTCTGTCCCTCTAGAGAACACTAATACATTAGTCCTTAGCAGGAAGAGATGCCGGGAACAGAAGAGAAACAAGAGAAAAAAGGTTATTAACCTGCATATTTCGTAAATATGTGGGAAATGCCCAGGGAGTGGGCCTTTGAGTATAGGCTTAAATAATCGTCTACAAATGAACTAAAAAAGAAAGCAGTGGCTCAAAATAGGGAGACACCAAGAAAAGTATGTTAAATAAAGGTAAGTTTTAGGGCCCAGGATATGGTTCAGTGGCATAAGTGCCTTCCTGGCAAGCACAAGATCCTGAGTTCAATTCCCAGTACCCACCCCACACACACACACAAAAATCTAAGCCTCTAAAGACAGCCAATGTGCTGGATGTGGGGGGGAAATACGCCTGTAATCCCAGCCCTCCAGATGCGGAGGCAGGAGGATCGTTGTGAATTTGAGACCAGCCTGGGCTGCAAAGTAAACTCAAGGCCAGCCTGAACTGCCTAGTGAGACCCTGTCTCAAAAAAGTCGAAAAAAAAGAAAGCTAAGTTTTGTTCTGCAGATTCAAACTGGAACCTTTCCCACTGAATCGCCAGTGATTTGCAATCATCCTTCACTTCATGGTAGAAACATGACCTTGTTTATTGTGCTTCACAATAAAAGCATACTGCATTTTTTTTTTACAAATTAAAGGTTTCTGCAACCCCATGTTGAGCCAATCTGTTGATGCCATTTTTCTACCAACAGGAGCGCACTTCATATCTGTCGCAGTTTCATAATTCTCACTATATTTCACACTTAGTATTGCATCTGTTATGATGACCTGCAATTAATGATCTTTGGTGCCACCATTATACTGCAATTGTCTTGTGGTGGCAGGCGCTGCCCCGTTAGTGAACTTAATCAATACATGTTCTGACTGTTCCACCGTCTCCCTATTCTTCCTCTCTCTCCTCTGACCTCCCTATTCGCTGAGAGAAAGCAATATTGAAATGAGACCAGTTAATAACTGTGTTAATTACTTCTCTCATTGCTAAGATGCAATGTCACACCTGAAGGGAGAAAAGGTTTACTTAGCTCAGTTTGTGGAGGTTTCAGTCCCTAATTGCTGGTTCCAAGGCTGCTTGGCAGAGCGGCATCACAGAGAACAAAGTAGCAAAAGCAACAAGGGACCTTAACAGCGTCTTTCTGCCCCTTTTTCTTATCCAGGTCACTTGGGGCAGGCAGCACTCCCACCATTCATCCTAGTGCCCTGAGCCTAGCATTGCTCTATAAATCAATTCCAGCGTCACACCCCCTAGATCCAGCCACCTCTGAGAAAGCCCCACCTGTGACCACTTGAGGCTTTGGGGGAGCATCTAGCCACAACCATAACACTAACCCTACAATGACCTCTAAGGGTTGAAGGGCGAAGAAACGTCAAATGTCTCTCATTTCAAATCTAAAGCTAGGAATCATCAAGCTTAGAGAAGAACATACTGAAAGTCATGATCACAGACTCAGTACAGGGCCTCTTGTGCCAAACAGTGAAGTTGTGAATGCAAAGGAAATGTTTTGAAGGAAATTTAAAGGGGCCCTTCACACATGAATGATAACAAAACGGCTCCATTGCTGATAAGACTTCATGGTCTGGATGGAAAATCAATCCAGCTACATCCTATTAAGCCAAAACCTACTCAAAGCAAGGCCTTCGGCCAGGTAGCACATGCCTGTAGTCCCAAGCACTCAGGAGGCTGAGGCAGAAGGATCGCCATGAGTTCCAGGCCAGCCTGGACCATATAGTGTGTTCAAGGCCAGCCTGAGCTGTGTAGCAAAACCCTTTCTCACGAAAACAAAACAAAGCAATAACAACAAACAAAAAAGCAAGGCCTTAACTTTTCATTCTATGAAAGCTAGGAGGGTGAAGAAGTCATAGAAGAAAGGTTTAAATTTAGTCAATGTTGGTTCTAGGTTTAAGAAAAGAGACTCCTCTGTAACACAAATGTGCAAGGTGAAGTAGCAGGTGCACACCTAGAAGCTGCAGCAAGTTATGTAGGAAATGTAGCTAAGATAACTGATGAAGGTGGCTATTCTAAACAGCAAGTTTTCAATGTTGATGAAATAATATATTAGTCCAGTGGATATGGTGGCACACACAATAATCTGATCACTCAGGATGCTGAGGCAGGAAGATTGGTATGAGTTTGAGGCCAGCATGGGGGACTTAGTGAGTTTGAGCCCAGCCTCAACTGTATAGCAAGACCCTGTCTCAAAAAAAGAGAGTTTAAAATGGAAGAAAATACCTCTTGGACTTTCAGACCTGGAGACCATAAATTGCTATTTGGCTTTGAAAGACAGGCTGACTCTCTTGTTAGGGAGCAGCAGGTGACTTTAAGTTGGAATTAGTGCTCAGTTCTAAAAATCCTAGGCCCATGTGAGTTATACAAATCTACTCTACTTATACACTTAAAGATAACACAACAAAGCCAAGATGACAACATGTCTTTTTATGACATGATTGAGCACTGGAAGCACGTTCTTGAGACCTGCTACTCAGGAAAAAAGTTTCCTTTCAAGACATTACTGTGCATTGGCAGTGCATCTAGTCACCCCGGAGCTCTGATGGGCAGGTACAGTGAGATTAATGTTGTTTTAATGCCTCCCAACACGACATCCACTCTGTAGCCCATGGCTCAAGGAGATATTTCAGCTTTCAAGTTTTATTATTCAAGAAACACACTGGCAGGTATAGCTGCCCCAGACAGTAATTCCTCTGTTGGGTCTGGACAAAGTAAATTGAATACCTTCTTTAAAGGATTTATCCTTCTAGATGTCATTAAGACCAGTGACGATTCATGGAAGGTCAAAATATCATCATTCATACAAGATTGGAACGTACGTTGACTACAATTCACATGGACAGCTTTGAGGGGCTTAAGATTTCTGCGGAGGGGGCTCGCTTCAGCAGCACATATACTAAAAAAGATTTCTGCGGAGGAAGTACTGAGGATGTGGCAGATGGGGCAAGAGAACTGGACCTGGAGGTGTGACTGCAGTGCTACCATGTGATGCTCAAACTTTAATGAACAAGAAGTTGCTTCTTACAGATGAGCAAAGAAAGCGATTTCTTAACATGGAAGCTACTCCTGGTGAAGATGTGGTGATCAGTGCCGAAACGACAGCCAAGGATTCAGAGTATTCCATAAAATTAGCTGAGCAGGCAGAGGCAGAGTTTGGGAAGCCTGGCTCCAATTTTGGATGGCATTCTACTATGGGTAAAATGCTATCAATAGCACTGCTTGCTCCAGAGAAGTTCTTTGTGAAAGGAAGAGTTATCAATGAAGCAAATTTCAACCTTACTTAAGAGAGAGCTGGGACAAGGATATAGCTCAGTGGCACAAGTGCCTGCCTGGCAAGCACAAGGTCTTGCGTTTGATTCCTGGTAACCGCCCCCCCCCAAATAGAGCTTCTCTTATGTCTGCAATTTCTCAATATAATCAGCTCAAAATAATTCACAGGAACACCAGAAGCAGAGCTCTGGACATCCTGGGGGTCTAGTGTACGTCCTGTGAAGAAGGCAGCAACTTTCATATGCCTTAGATGGCTGCTGAAAGTGGGTGAGCTTGAGGCCGAAGGATTTGCCACATGATGTCACGGGGGGGGGCAAAGAACCCTGTGTAGTCTACACACGGGACTAATGACAGACTTCCCAAATACCCAAAGATGTGCACCAACCACCTAGAGGGTAAGGTGCAGCAAGTCACAAGGGCCACTACAAGCCGGAGGACAGGCCACGCGCTCCCTGGCTGCAGATGTTAGCAGCCACACTGGCAGGCTCCTCAGGTAAGCAGACCCACCGCACCTCGGCGGCACCAGCCAGCCGAACCCCAGAAGAGGACAAGCAACCTGCTGTGGGGACAACTCAAGAGCAGGTGTGGCACAGCCCCTCGCCACCTCCCCCGCACTCCTAGGGTGGGAGCCTTCTTCCACACCAACGCGCCATCCTGGGGAGAGAGGCGGACCCAGCTTTAATAGGGAACTAGACTTTTAACTGATAGAATTTTAGCCAACAGCAACACAGAATTGAACTGAAATATACCATTTATTAGAAAAGTCAACATCCCACCCACTGTTTGGTTGCTACCCAGTAGTATGGGAGCTCGTGGGGTTTATGTCTGTTATAAAAAATGAAAAGGTACATGTGCTCTGTACATTCGAGTTTCAGTTTGTATTTAATTTGCAACTTCATTCCCCAACATTCCTCAGAAAATGAACAGGTTTCATTTTTTTCATCTTCTATGGAGAATTTTACACCTCCCTAAGGATGCAAAGACAGCTGCAATTAATTTTTAAAACAAGAATAAAACAATTTCCTTCAAACTCCTTTCTCTGATGCTTTATTTAGAAAGACTCAGAACTAAGAAAACACAAATGCAGCCCGATTCCTGAGCGATTTCCAGCACCTGCCTTCTGAGGAGCTGACTCTCAGTAGCTGGGTTACCGCGCTCTGTGGTTCACAGGGCGCTGCCAGAAGCTCCCGATGAACAACTGCGCAAAGCGGCTCGCCTGTCAGCGCCGCGTCCTAGCGGCCCCTATTTTGTGATCCTGTCAACGTCCCCATCCGGTTCAGTCTCAGGTAACTGCCCTGCTGAGTTACCAAAGAATGCAATTCCTCTCCCTCTGCCTTGAGACAAAGCTGGAGCTTTAAAAGAAGTATTCCTGGCAAGCAGCAAAGAGCTAATAGAACACACAAAAGTTGGAAAATCCCGGGATTTTTCACAGCATAGAGTTGAGATAGTGTGTGGGGGCGGGAGGGCCCCCTAGGTAAAGGCTGCCTCAGATGCGCAGCTTATCGGAGGACACTGCCCCCGGATTTGTTTTCTCCTTCTTCGTGCCAGGGGCCTCTTGTCCCAGATCTAGAAATATCTCTTTTTCCTTGAAATAGTGTTTTTCAGATGGAAGGCACTTTTGCCCCCTAGGAGATATTTGGCAATGTCCAGAGGCACGAAAGTTTGGCACCAATATAGAAGAGCGTTGCTACTGGCGTTAAGGACATAGAGGCCAAGGATGCTGCTAACCATCCTGTAGCACACAAAAAACAACAAAGAAGTACTCTGCCTCAAAAGTGAATTGTATTCAGGTTCAGAAATCCTGCTTCAAGAAGAAATGTGTGAAAGCCGGGCATGTCAGCATATACCTGTAATCTCAGCACTCAGGAGGCTGAGGCAAGAAGATCCTCACCACTTAGAAGCCAGCCTGGGCTACATAGTGAGTTCAATGCCAGCCTGGACTATATATCAAGACCCTATGTAAAACGAAAACCAGAAGTAAAAAGAAAGAAAGAAGAAACATGGAATTTCCCCATTTCAAGAATCATATCTAATGGGATAGTTAACTTCTATAATCAAAACAAAACTCTCACTGGGCAAAGGAAACAATCACACTTCTATATTAATTAATCCATCTATTCCTTTACTGAGTATTTATTGATTTATTTTTGTATCAATTATTGAGATCTACTGTGTGCATGGCACTGCCAAGCAACAGCAAGACAGCTAGCCTCTCCCGTTATAGAACTTCAGGATAAGCGCAAAAGAAAATATTTAAACATAAAAATCATACAGTTGCATTTTTAGTTGTAATTGTGATTAAATAGGCCAGGTAGAGTGGTGTATGCCTGTTACCCTAGCACTGGGAGGCCGAGACAGGAGGATCACTGAGTTTGAGGCCAGCCTGGACTCTATAGGGAGTTCAAGGACAGCCCGAACTATGTGTCGGAGACCCTGTCTCAAAAAACAAGAACGAAAGAACCTGATAAATGTGATAAGTACCATAAACAGTAACTATGTACTCGTGTCATAATGCATTGTAAAGGGAAAGTTAGCCCCTCTTAGTTACTTTTCTCATTGCTGAGATAAAATCCCCGACAACCAAAGTTAAAGAAGGAAGAGTTTGTTTAGCTCAGTTTGTAGAAGCAATAAGAGAGAGACAGAGGGAGAGTGCCAGGGCTCTTTCTGTCCCTTACATTGTACGCAGGCTACCTGGGGGCCAGTGCAGCACTCACACCTGCATCCCAGCATTAGATCACAAATCAATCACAAACTCTAGGCTCAGCTGTCTCCTCATGGCCGCATAATAAAGTGCTGGGGAAACCTCCAGACACAAACCATAGCACCCTCCAAAACAGCAGAAATTTATAGTTTCTAAAAATTAAAAAAAAGCCACTAAAGATCGCTAATGTTTTTAAGCCCTTGAAAATGCATCATCATTTTTTTTCAGTGACACCATCCCCTTAGTGTTCCTTAGTTTTCTGAAGAACTGTCACTCCCTTTTTTTCAAAACATCTATTTGAATCTGTATTCTGTAGCCTGCTGACATTTGTTTCCTGCTGAGTACAAGAAGCCCCAACTTCCCTGTGGCTACCAGAGAGATTCTGCGAAGAGATGGGGTAGGAAGGGGTCTTGGGTTGTTCCACGAGTGAAATGCAGTAGCTGGGGAGGGACAGAAGCAACTAGATCATTCAGGTGGGACCTAAAGGCCTACTGCCAGTTAGGGTTTGTTTGTTTGTTGTTTTGTTTTGCTTTAATCTAAGCTGGGGCCTTTTCCCTCTTGGGATCACAGAACCAGTAGCTAGACCAGTCACTGATGGAGCAGTGCAAGAAGGTTTACCTCTCAGCCAAAAATGAGCAGAAAGAGATTGGCTAACAGGTCAGCTTCCGCACCCTGGGAGGTTGGGGAAGCTACAGATGGAGGACCAAAGGAACTAGGCAGGGTGGCTCACACCAGCCCACGGGAAGTTGAGACAGCAGGATTAGGAGATTGAGGCCAGCTTGGGCTACCTAGTTAGACCCTGTCTCCAAAAAAAGGAAATCAGGCTAAATAAGGAATATTTGTTATTTTCTGGGAATAGGTGGAGCTTTTCTGGAAATTCAGGCTGTACCTCTTTTTGTTCCTCTTCTGATGTTTTTCCCGTCATTGTCATGGCACTTGCTAACCATCTGGGGGCTGAAGGGTGTGTGGTGTAGCGTGCAAACAGAACTGTAATGAAATCAGAAGTTGTCTGCAAGTCGTTCTGGCAGCCATCTTAGATCCACCCCGCTCTGGCTGCCCTGCCTGAAGTGGGGCTTTTCACTTCCAGTCATCCAGTTCTCAAAGATAAACAAGATTAGCGGGGAGTAAAGTTCAGTTAGGTCAAGTAGGCATTACAGTGGGTAATGGGCCATCACATCTACCTTTCGAGATGGCGTCAGAGTGAGATTTGACACACACAGAGGGAAGACAGAGAGGAGGAGGTGACGTCATCATGCTGGGAGAAATCCAAGGGATGTGCCCACAGTCAAGGAACACCAACAGTTCCCAAGCTGGGAAAGATAAGGGACAGGCTCTCCCCTTAGAGCCCCCAGGGGGGCGGCCCTATGGTCACCTCGTTTGAAACCGGTAGTATTTATTTTGGACTTTTAGCCTTCATAACACCTAGGGAACAAATTTCTGTTATTCTTAAAACACCGAGTCTGTGGGAATTTGTTGAAAAATTAATATGAGGTTGAACCAGACAATGGATGAGAAGGTTGAACAGATAGATTCCATTTACTTCAGAATTTGGGTGATGATTTCTAGCTCTTTTTTCATTTCAACCCTCAACGACTTCTTCCTAAATCTAAATAGATCTTCTCTCATTGGACAATTGCATTTTAAAGATGTGTTGTCCTGTACAAAGTAGCTCATTTTGGTTTACTAGTACAAATTCTATTTTCTTTGTTACTATGATACTCTGCTTTCTCTTCAGATCTTATAAATCTTTCCCCTTTTTTCATCATTACTATATTTTCCCTTCTTCTCCCTCAGTTTCTATTCCCTGCCTTTAAATAATCATGTATTGTTTTGAAAGAACCAATGTGTGTGTGTGTGTGTGTGTGTGTGTGTGTGTGTGTGTGTCTTTCCTCTCCCTTCTGCTTGCTCTTAATGTTGAAAGTTACACACAGTGAGCAGCCTCTTCCTTCCCTCCTCCCTGTTTTCTCCACTCAGCACTGTGGAGCTGCGAGGCTGCTTGCCCCAAGAGTTTGAAGGCGCCCACACACTCTGAAGCTACTCCCCGCAGCTGACAACTCAACACGATCCAATGCCAGTCACAAGTGCCTCTGTCAGGAGTGCCACAAATCCACTATGAAAGTGAATCCGTGGGATGTCAGAAGAACAGGAAAATGAGGCTTCGTGACTGGAATTTTTGAAAACTGAGAAATTGGAAATAAAGTAGGTCAGATGATTTTTTTTAAGATAATCAGTGGTGACAACAGAAACTCAAAGCAAATCTATATCAGAGAATTTGGAAAATCACAACGAGCCATGTGAAATCCCTTCCACGCAGACCTCCTTATGCCTCCGGGAGAAATGAGCAGAGGAGATTCCGGGAGGATTGCCAGGAGAGGGGCACCAAGATCCCAGGGGAAACGTTACGATACAGGGCTGTAACACAGTCGGAGATAACATATTTGCTTTCTGCCCCTGTTCCTGATACAGAAGCGCTAAAACTCTTGTACTTCCAAAAGGACAGTGACGTTAGGAGCATCACCTTTGTTCTAATGTGTAATCTTTATCCCTGATTCCTGACATAGAATTCCTAGTACTGAGGATCAAACCAAGACCCTTTGTACTGGTACTGAGCTATATCCCTAGCCTTTGTGTTTTTAAAAGAAAGGAAAAAAACAACTTTTTTTAAAATTTTGAGACAGGGTCTCACTAAGTCACTAAACTGCCTAATTAATTTTGATCTATATTTTTCACATCTTAAGTCCATAGATAACACTGAACTTTAATCTTATACTCTTTTTTGCCCCAGCCCAGTTCAACCTTATGTCACTCACAATTTTATGGTCTGCATGTAGAAAATGTATAGGGTTTAAGATATTGCAAACCTCAAAGTGGCAAAGCAAACAAAAGACTGGTCACAACAAGAGAAAGAGAAACTCAGAGCCGGGAAAACTGGTGGCTGCAAAGTCACTTGGTGACTAAGATGAGAGAAGTGGCACATTGTGAGCTGTCAGAGTCACACTGAATCCAGAAGAATCCTTTCACATCTGCCCCAGTCTTTTCTGTCAAGCAGCTTTGAGATAGTTTCATGTGCAGCTTGAGAACAAGCAGGTGCGGCTGCCCTCCACGTGGCTGACCTTGTGCTTTGTTTTACCATCATTACCAGATTCCGGACTAACATCACACAGATGAAACACTGCTGGGGGGAGCATATATTTCTGTTAGGATCCTGCTTTTCTCTTCCCTTGAAATATATGGCCCCGTAGCCGGAATCCACAAGCAAGGAGGAAAAGAGCCTGCAGCCAAGTTGGCACTCTGCTGGAGGAAGGTCTGAGTGGAAGTGACAGGTTCCCCTCTGGGATCGTCCATGACTGGCGCTAGACACAAGCTGGAGGGAGAGAGTGCAGGGTGTCAGAATTCTGATTCTCCCCAGAGCAGGAACTGACCTTACCTCAAGGATGTGTCTTCCCAGCCCCAGGCACTGGAGGTGAGGTAGCCACAGAAGGTGGCCAATAGGAAATTCCCTGTTAATTTCTTTCTGCTTAAAATACCTAGAATAAATCTTGTTTTCTTGTGTGAGCTTCACCTACTAGCTCCAGGATCCGGAGAAAATTAAGGCTCCAAGATCTTTTGTAGGTTTTAGATATTTTCTAAGAAGTCACACATATAGCACACTTTCTTTAGTCTTTCTTCATACATGAAAAAGTTTTCCGCGTTTATTAAATGTGACTTGCATTTCTCAGGCTGCCCAAGCCAGTTAAAAAGAAGTCCATAACAATGACTAAAACAACAACGACTGTGTTTCTATCTCAGTGCTACCACTTGCTAGCTAAGTAACTAGTAGACTTCTCTAAGCCTCCTTTTTTAATATACAGAGTGGGGATAAAAACACACCTGCGGGGCAGCAGTGTGAACACAGCGGGTCACAAACAGCCGTCTTCTCCAAGATGCTGAGGAACTTGCACTTGGGGCAGGTTCCTACCACTGCCCAGGTAACAAAAATAAGTTCACAGAGCCTGAACTGCAATACACTGGTTTCTGCGGAGTATCCACTTCCCTTCTGAGGGTCTGGAATTTGGATACATGCTAGAAAGAGAGGGCCGACACGACCAGCTTCTGTTTCACATGTGTAGTCACAAGTCCTTTGGAAGCATGAACATGGTTTCCTCTAAACTTTTCCCCATGTGCCTATTCTGTTCCCTGACTTTGCTTTGTAATTCTTTGCTGTAATAAATCTGAGCCTTGGGTGAGCCCAATCTTATGTATCTTCCTAGTGAGTCAAAGGGGGTGAGAGCTTCTGACACTCGTATTTGATAAGGTCATTGTAAGGGCTCAATGAAATAATGTGTGAATGCTCAGAATGTCTTGTGCAATTCAGGAATTCCGACCCATTTGACAAATGTATGTATATGTTTATATATCATATGTAATATATATAATACATAGTATATATGTCATATATTTTTATATATCATATGTATCATTCTTCTGGTATCAGAGTTACAATAAGCAGGAAAAAGTCATTGCCATCATGTAGCTTTCATGTCAGTGTGTGTGTGTGTGTGTGTGTGTGAGAGAGAGAGAGAGAGAGAAACAAAATCAGTAAGTAAAATATATAGAATGCATAAAGGTGACAAATACCGTGGGTAAAAGTAAAACATAGAGGAGAACTCGAAAAGCATGCGTTCGGTGGGTGCAGTTTTAAGGAGGACAATCTCACTGTAAAGGCGATTCTTGGGCGGGCATCTGGAGGAGGACTGGAGACGCAGGCACGCGGACCTCTAAGAAGAAAGTGATCAAAGAAAGCGCTAGGCGCAGAAGTCAGAGGGCTGGAGCGCACCTCAGGGACTGAAGAGCACCGAGGAGGGCGGTGCAGCCGAGGGAGAGTAGACAGGAGGAGAGAGGTCAGAATTCAGAGGCCAGGGCAGGAAGTGGGGGTTAAATAGTCTGTAGCCCTAGAAGACCACTGCAGTGACTTAAGGGTCACTCATGACTTTACCTCGCCCTGAGAGCAATGTGCAACCCATCCGAGCTTCTGAGGAGAGGGTGTGTTGGCCGAGGGGCCTCTCTGGCTCCGTCTGGTGTCTGGTGGGGTGTGGTGGAGCCAGGAGGCTGGTTGGGAGGTTGCTGCACAATTCAGTGAGCTGATGGTGGCTCCATTATGAGTGGTGCAGGGTGACAACCAGGTACTGAGAAGTAGATGTGCTGGAAAGGAAATTTAACAAAGTGTGTGGATCACCAGTGGGGTGTAGGGCACCTGGGGGATAGAGCTCAGCGGCACAAGCACCTGCCTAGCGAACTCAGGGTCCTGAGTTCAATTCCCAGTACCAACAAACAAACAAACAAGCAAATGGGGTGCAAAATAGAGTTCAAGATGAGCCTAAGGCGTTGTCCTGAGGGGAGTCCCTCCTCTTTGTCTCGTTCACCCACCCCTTGCTCCCTCCTCTGCACTTTGCTCTGTGGCTCTTCTCACTGCCTCCACCAAAGGACCAGTGGCACAGTGCTGGCAGAGGTGCTAGACGCCAAGGGCCGGGAGGTGTGAATTAAAGGCCTGCTTCCTGCCACCACTCTGTGGGCGATGGCCCTGCAGCCACACCATAGGAGATATTCTGGCAGCTGGCCTTTCAGTGACAAATCTTTGGACTAATGAAGATGGTATATGATGTTGATTTTTGTACAGTATTTTTTTTCATAATTAAAAGGTCATGTTTAAAACTGCTTGCCGTCAGGGCATGGTGGCACATACCTGTAATCCCAGTACTCGGGAGGCTGAAGCAGGAGGACTGCTGCGAATCTGAGGCCAGTCTGGACTACATAGTGAGACCCTGTCCCAAAAATAAACTAACATAAAATAGAATAAAACTGCCTGCCTTCTAATTTTTAACACACATAATGGTAACAGATGATGACACTATGAATATAGCACTTCCTGTATGGGTTGGTGGGGATTTTTCTGGAGCAATTTTTAAGAAACCCTTTCCATCTGTGGCAAGTAAGAAACATCAGCCGGAGCTCCATGTGCTGAAGACCTCTTGGGCAGGATCCAAGCAGGGGACCTCTACATGTCTGCCCACAGTCTGATGAACTGGCTATAAAGGTAAAACCCCGACTGGGTTTTATGAACTAGGAGGGGCATAGCTGTTTTCACAAACACCTATCCAGTTTATGGGTCCATCACTCTGCCAACTTCTGGGCACTGTCCTAGCCAAAGAAATGATTAAAAAAACCCAAGTTCTTCACTTGAGTTTCTTAAATACTTTGAGGCTCCAGTCACAAGGAGGAACACGTGTTCTCCCTACCTCCTTCTCCCAACCCTCTCCCACACTGCAGAGGCCACTGCTTCACATCTCACAAACTCTCAGAGCAGCTCTGCACTAAGTTCCTCTCTTCCTGTCTCCCTGTTATTTATTAAAGAGGTCCAGGACCTGTTTCGGGGAGGGTCAGGAAGCCAAAGAGATCAAGTGAAAAGTCTCTTTGGTGTGGGAGAAAACAGGGAATGACAAAGAATAACCACATGTTAATTCCTTTTCTTCTGCACTCAGTGTGTAGCCCAGGCTGGGTATGCAGGGGGCCATCTGAATTAGTGTTGTCATTTCAAAATAGTTACCTCAAGAGGCACCATGTTTTATTACCAATGCCCAAAAATTTGGGGATGTTCAAAAATAAATACTGATAACATCACATACCTTTCACCTGGCGCCCCTGTGACTTTTAACACTCAGTTCCTTATGGTCATAATCTCCATTGTTCTGGGCTGAGGGGTAACGGACAGGCTTAGCCCTTCTTGCAGGGCCCCGGTGCCCTGGGGAGGGGCACTGTGCCCAGGGATTCTTGGAAGTGGGCATGGGTGGGTTGGGGAAAAGAGTGAAAGAGGAAGGAAGAAAAGAAAAAAAATATATAGATGAGCAAGACAGGAATAAAAAAAGCAAAACAGGATAAAAGAAAGAATTAAAAATAAAGTACTTGTTGAAAACAGATTATGACTTAATTTTCCAAGCTCTAAGTGTAGTTAAGTTCTCGCTTTATAGCAGGTTCCTGGACACCTGGTGGAAAGGAGAAGGTGGAAAGAGAGAGGAGTTGAGGGTGGACAGGTTGGAAGAGGGTCCTGAGATGCTAGTGTCAGGCTTAGTTATGCACCAATCACTTTCCCTATCGATGGTTAAACCTTCCTGAAATAAAGTTGGCATATAAACCAGGGTACTCCATCTACCCATAAAGAAATCAACATGTCCTTTCTTTTCAAAGTTTTGTGGCATGATAGTTAACTATAATAGCATTAGGTGTCACATCACAAATGGTGGATTAAAGGATAAAGGGGTGAGTAGGTGGGGGGACAAGCCTATTATAGCTGGGAATGCAGTTCAATTAATAGAAAGAAGACTAGGAAGCAAAAACATAAAGAGAAGAAAACTACTTTTAAAAAAAGAAGAAGGAGGAGGAGAGGGAGAAGGAGGAAGAAGACAAGGAGGACGAGGAGGAGGAAGAGAAGGAGGACGAGGAGGAGGAGGAGGAGAATTGAACCTGGGCCCAGTGGCACATACTTACAGTCCCAGCACTTGGGAGGACTGCTGCAAGTTCAAGGCCAGCCTGGGCTACATACCAAGATCCTGTTAAAAAAGAAAGAAGAAGAAAAAGAAGAATGAGGAGGTGGAGGAGGAGGAGAAGAAAAAATGAGAAAATTGATCTAGGAAGTTTTAAAAAATGGGTAAAAACAATGTATCTAAAGGTAAAAAATTTTTAGAAATCTATTGTTTATTCCAACTCCACATGCAAGTTTAACTTATGCAATGGGCAAAAATAGCTTCTACAGGTAGCTAGTGTGTGAGTGTGAGCGTGTGCGTGTGCACGTGCGTGTGCATGTGCATGTGTGTGTGTGTGTGTGTATCTGTCTGTGTGTGTTCTTAAAAAATCCTGGTACCTAGACAGGAACCCAGACTAACAAATCAGAATCTGTCAAAGGCAGAACATGGCATGTTTAAGGTACCCCAGGTGATTCCCAGTGTACAATTTCCTTAATCACGACCTCTGTCAGGCCCACCCCCTCCTTTGCACTGAAAGAAGACCACAAAGCAAATTGTATCATTGCAATTTATGTGTGTGGTGTATTGTTTTTAACCCTGAGTACTGATAGGTGCTCAGTAATGACTGAAAGTATTGCACAGTCACACCTATTTCCAACCACAGACATGGAGATGGGCTCTCTCTGTTTTAAATTGTAGGTGGGCACCACCACACCCAGTATATTCGTATAGCACACACACACACGTGCACACACAAAAGGATGTGACTCATTTGCCTTACACAGCTCTGAGTCACCTGGCACTTTGCCAATCAAAAAGTTCCAGAACCTGCTGTTTCAGAACCTCATGCACAGACATTTTTATCCTGGGAGCCTGGAGTGAGGATGCTGCTGTCGGAATTAGCACGGGCCTCTCTCCGGGAAGCTGCTGCTGCTCTGAGCTTATGTAACCACGTGCTGTAGGAGCACGGCCCACGGAATGTGAGCCAAGCACTAGTTTTGTCTCCTTCCAGCACTTTACATTCTGTTCAGTGGGGAAAACTTCCTACCCAGGAAGGTCTAGGGCTGTCCTTAGTCACTTCAGTTGTAAAACCATTTGATTTTAGGAACGACGTGCAGTACTCTTTCTGGGATAATAACCAGAAATCTAAACCTGAAGTCAGGGCTTACCCCTCCCCTTTTCTAGCGCTGGCCTGCTTCAAATGCCGCCATGGGACAGGGTCTGTGCACTTTCTCCTTCTTTTCTTCTCCTGCGCTCACCTGTGCCACCTGTGATTTCTCTCTGGCTGGGGTCAAAGTACTGGGGAGCAGAAACTGTGATGCTGTTACTTGGCCAAATCTACGATGGTTACAGTGTGAAAGCCTGACTGGGACCAGAGGTGATCGCAGGTGATGATTTTTCTCTATGAGGCCTTTGCGGGGTCTCCGGTGTTTTTTGTGGGGTTCCTTGCTCTTGAAGTTCCCTTGACATAGGACATTTTGGTCTTATTTGGAGTGATGTCAAGGATCAAAAGTTCCTCCTTTTGGCCTTCTAGGTTGTGGGGTGGGTCTAGGAATCAAATTGTTAAGAGACAGAATCATAGGATAAAAACAACTTGCATTGTCTCTATACACAAAATAAGAGGCTCAAGGAAGGAACTACATAACTGAAACTTATTCTCATCCTGAGTTTGGGGTTCCAGGTGGCTGCAGGCTGTGGGAAGCAGGGGCGGGTGTGTAGTAGATAAAGTTTGACTGGATGTGCAGGTGAGAGTCTCTCGGGTGATAAAAGTTGTCAAAGAGTAGCTCTTTCTGGGACAGATACTTTCATTTAAGAAAATTTCATTTATGAAAATAAAATTCCCTCAGTGAGAAAACTTATACTTCAGTATAACCAGTTGAGAGAAAGGCAAACTTTTCCTGTGTTGGTTGGTTCTCCATTAACCATATTCAAAATACTCAATGGGCACAGTAGTTTATTTGGGAATGGGACTACTTGGAACAGATTCAAGGGTGCTCTGTGACACTTTCTTCCACCCCAAGGCACATCTCTTCCCTCTGTTAGCTGAAAGTTCTGTGTCCCTTAAAGAGTATATTGAACCAAGCAGAGTCCTGACAAGGCACTCTCCTGCGACCAAACCTGGGGCAGACTCCTTTGAGTCTTCTCAAGCTATGGCCAAACTTGGCCTTTCCCCTCCATTCTTGGAAATTCCAATCTGAGTACAAATCCTGCTAAGTCAAGTTTGTGAACATCTGAGCACAAATCCTGCTAAGTTTGGCGAACATTCCACATTTGGTATATAACCACTGTTGATAGCTTACCCTGGCTGCCTTGAGCAAGAACCCCCTTACCCTTGATGTTTCCTCTTTAGCAATTTTCCATCCCCTGACTTCCATCCTGTTCCTTAGCCACAATCCCTACTTGTCCTTGTTGTAAAGCCAAGCCCAATCTCTCCCCACTGCAAGGCACCTTTGCAGTAGTCCCTATGCCACGGTAGCTACTCTTTCCTTCTAATGGAGGTGAGTTAAGAAGACTCTCACTCACTGTATAATTCTGGCTGGCCTTTAATTCACTATGTAGGCCAGGCTGGCCTTGAACTCAAGAAATCTTCCTGCCCCAGCCTCCCCAGAGCAGGGATGGTAGGTGTGCACCACCACACCCAGCTAAATTATTTTTAACATCCCACACTGCTTTTTTGAGACCAAATGGGTCCATGAGACACTCACAGATTTCTTATCTCCTTATTATTTGGGATCAGGAGTATCTCTACAGAGCAGCAACCTCCTGACTCTACTGTTAAAGTAGCTGCTTCTAGATCCCCAATGTGGGTCTTATATAGCACTTACAGTGCAATTTACCTTTCTCAAACCCAAGTGAGCGTCAAGCTTTTATATCGCTAGGTTGCAGGGAACACCCTGAAGCTTTCCATGTGGCTACCTGGAAATCCACTGCTTTAAGGTACATCACCACTATCTAGAAAGTCCACATCCACTATTTTAGGTGATTCACCCTAGGAGCAGAACCTGCAATGGAAAGTCTTGTTTAAGTGACTTATTGAGGAAGTTTTCTCATTAAAAGAGGCATGAAGCTGGGCTTGGTGGCACATGCTTATAATCCCAGCACTCGGGAGGCTGAGGCAGGAGGATCGTTGTGAGTTCAAGATCAGCCTGGGCTACAAAGTGATCTCAAGTTCAGCCTGAACTGCATAGTGAGACCCTGTCTCAAAAAGACAGAAAAAATAAATAAAGAAATAAAAATAAAAGAAGCATTAAAAAAAAAGATCTGGCCGGGAGCAAAAGAGAAACCAAGCAGGAACGTGAGCATAGCTGGAGACCGGCTTCCTTCCAGGTCATCATAGTTACAACACTGCAGCCCAAAGTGCATCAGAGTCTTACCTCTTTTTTCAACTGGGGATTGAACCCAGCACCTTTGCACTGATCTGTATCTCCAGCCCTCTCCTCTTTTCTTTTAAATCTTGAGACAAGGTCTCACTAAGTCATTCAGCTGCCTAGCCTGGGCTCAGGCTTGCCTTGCCTCTCATGCCCTGCCGGACAGTTTCATCTTCAAGCACGCAGTCCAGTTTATTTTTTCCCTGCTAGTTAGGCTGAGGTTTTCCGGCCAAGTCTCTCTAGAAAAGGGCACTCCTCTGTAGGAGGTGGGAGGGACAGAGAACTGTGAGGACTAGGCTCCTAAGGAGCATTGACAACATCCCCTCACCTTTCCCACCTGTCTCACTAAAGATATTTTCATTTTCATTCCATTTTGATGTCTCGGAGCATTAAGTGATTGTAAACTGCATTCTTTTTTAAAATTTATTTTTATTTTTGTGCACTGGGGATTGAACCCAGGGCCTTGTGCATGCTGGATAAGCACTCTACCACGGAGCTATACCCCCACCCAACCACATTCTTCTAGACATCCCCTTTTACATGTACTAACCGAGAGGGGGATGTCTGTGTCACTCATTTTGGTATCTAATATCAATCATAATATGTACATATCAGACAGGTACAGAGGATCCCTGACATTTACAAGGGTCATGTTCCTAGAGCCTCCATGAACTTCACGTATGGCCAGAAAGATGCCTATAGATGCCTAATTTCTATAGTTCAAACCCTAAATAAGCAGTGTCCTCCGCAGTTATATAACTTAATAAAATACTGTATTAATAAAGCCTAAGAAGATTCAGGGTATGTGGGTGGTATCTTAGGAATCTTGGGCTTTCAGAACTAAACCAAAGGACATTGGAGATAGCTACACAGAGTATAGCAACCTGTTAGGATGCGGGAATGCTGGTACATCTGCCATTGGTCACAAGGTGGTAGCCAATCAGCAGCAAAGAGAACTGAATAACACTCTCTGATTGGCTACTTGCAATCCCCCCACCAAAAAAACAATTATGGGAGTTATTTGCAGTTTCTGCGAAATTACAGGGGTTTCCACCAACAATTAGTTAGGTTCTAAGAAAAATCTGCCAACAACCGAGCCAGCAAACTTAACTTCTCGGGGTATGCTGTATACACAGCCTGGAATGTTGAGTGAGTGCACACCCGTAAGCAGCTGCTTTGGCAACCATGATAAATTTGTGATGTTCCTTCTTTTCCAACAGATAGCACTTGAGGGCTGATGAGAGCTTTGGCAACCGTGATAAATTTGTGATGTTCCTTCTTTTCCAACAGATAGCACTTGAGGGCTGATGAGAGAAGGGTGCATATTTGGTATGTGAAGGTGAACACGATCAACTGCCTATTGCACAGTATGTTGACAGATAACAACAATGCAATAGATATTTCTTTTTTATTTTATTCATTTATTTATTTTGAGACAGGGTCTTGCTATGCTGTTCAGGCTGGCCTTGAGTTCACTTCGTAGCCCAGGCTGGCCTCGAACTTGCAACCATCCTCCTGACTCAGCCTAATGAGTGCTGGGATTACAAGCATGTGCCACCACACCTGGCTGTAGTAGATATTTCAAAACACTGGAAAAAAGAATATTGAATATTTTTACTGTAAAGAAAAGATAAATGTTTGAGTAGATAAATGTTAAACCTCAATTAAACATCATCCAATGTATATATCAAAACATGACATATCTCATTAATAATTATAATTTGTATATTTTTATATATCAGTTTAAATATTTAATTAAAAAATAACAGACACTCAGGAGGCTGAGGCAGGAGGACTGTTGCAAGTTCAAGGCCATCCTGGGCCTTTGTAAGTAAGTCAAGGCCTGAACGAGCAAGACCCTGTCTCAAAAAGACAAAAAAAAAAAAAAAAAAAAACCATGATGAAAACAAATCTATGACTTTCTCATGAAAAGGCAGGCACATTAAATGGACTAACAAACCGAGCATGGCGATGCACATCTCTAATCCCAGTCCTAAGGAGGCTGAGGCAGGAATATTGCTATAAGTCTGAAGCCAGTCAGAGCTATGTAGTGAATTCAAGTCCACCCTAGAATACACAGTGAGACCCAGTCTCCATGAATCAGTCAATCAATCGATAGACTAACAAGTCATAGAAAGTGATTTTGAGAGTGTCTATAACCAAGGGGGAACTATAATGGTTTTCTGGAAATCTTACTGAGCCATTTAGGAGCTATAGATGGAATTGACAGCATAGGAGTGATAGTAACCTACTAAGACAGTATTTTTATAGCATCCTAAAGAACACCACTCCAAGGAAGCCACAGAGGGCTGGGGTTAATCAAGGTGAGGACTAACGGAGGGAGTGTTACCAGGTTCTGGAGTGTTCCTTCTAGAGATACTTTCTAGATTCCTGCTGCCCTGAACAAAGAATTGGTCAAGGCAAGTGAAAAAGGTAGTGAGGTTTTACATTTATTGAAGGTATTAAAGGTATAAAAGAAATAGGGTGTGCAGAGTGAGTGTGGACCAATTAAAGACAGAAAAAGAATTATGCTTTACAGAGAGTGGGCCGCTAAAGAAGTGCACAGTGACCAGGAGCGTAATGGGTGGCCGTCCTTAGTATCCCGCACTTTTCAGGCTGCTATCAGACCTAGGCCATCCTATCAAAACCATGCTGGATTTCTTGTGAGAAGAACTGAAGATAGCACTTTCTGATTGATCCCAGGTGGAGGGTTGTAACTCTTTTTCTGCACATATCCTGGATTTCCATAATTGACAGCTCACAAACATTTGTCCAGCCAGCTGGCCATGCCCTAATCTATTGCCTCAGGACCTGACAGAATCTGTTGGTTTCCCATATCAATTTCCTTTTTTTCCCCTCTCATGCTAAAAAAAAATCCTAATTCATACTTAAAAATAGTGGAACAGTTCATTCTACACAAGCCAAGCTTAGTGGCCTCACAATATCAAAGAATAAAGTTATGAACCAAAAAGAGAAGTTTAGGAGAGCTCTTTTTGGAAATAAAGGGGGAAAAAACTCCTATTTTCTCCAGGAAGGAAAGAGAAAAGTGGAATTTTCTGCATGGCCTCTCAGTCCAAAACTTTTTATGGATAAGCAGAGCATGGGACTGGCAACTCACAGGCCAAACTAGTAGTGTAAAGATTTGACTGTTCTCTTAGCTTTCTGTTACTATAACATCTAAGATAATCACCTTAAAAAGAGAAAAGCTTTCTTTTGGCTCACAGCTTTAAAGATTTCAGCTCATAATCAATTGG
Organism: Dinomys branickii; assembly: GCA_004027595.1. Taxonomy (NCBI): domain Eukaryota; kingdom Metazoa; phylum Chordata; class Mammalia; order Rodentia; family Dinomyidae; genus Dinomys; species Dinomys branickii. The sequence continues at coordinate 87,946 of PVLD010004286.1, forward strand.
CCCCATTGTTTCGGGCATGTGGCAGAGAAGAAATACTCACCTCATGGTCAAGAAGCAAAAGAGAGAAGCAAGGAGTCATGTATACACCGAAGTGACAATGTGGGTACAGCGAGGGTCAAGCTCTAATCAATCATAAGATTACAAGCACAGTCGCTGAGCTAATATTAATCTAATAGGGAAGCAGGCACATAGCAAGAACACAGGGCTGTCATTATTAGCTATGGCTTATCAGTGATTTTTAAACCTGGACCATTTAGGGAAAGGATGGGTTCAGATGTTCCCTGGACTTAATAGACTGGGTGTTACCAATTACAGTATAATCTCAAGTTCCCATTCTGCCCATACTTCAGTATGGCCATTTAGACTTTATTTTCAAGTCTTGCTTTCTTCAGATGGGCTTCCAGCCACAGTTTGATGTGCTGTATTTTCATCTTTTGCACTGGATTTTTCTCAAAAGCCTGTCTAACTGCCCATTAACTTCTACCTAACTTAGCTACCTATTAATAACATGACAGTCACCATTCAGGGCTGCATGATTATAAAAATCCAGTTTCCTACCCATCCTGTACCCAGCTAGCTGGACAGATTTATCTGCCTGTCTGGTCCCTATAGATAATTTTGTTTGTAGCTTATCAGTTATGATAGTTGCCTAGAGTCGTGGGGTTCATGAAATTAAGAATATCGTGACAGTCTTGTGGCAAACCACTCTTGACACCAGAAAATTTTGGTATGAAAAAGTCAGATCCTACCCCCAAGCATTGAAGTCAGAAGAATCTCAGCCCCATTTGGGAGGATGGAGCACTGATTCCAGGACAGGATTCACAGAAGGAGACCTAGAATGTCAGGAGAGATCTAAGGGTAGGAGAATAACACTATGACTCGGTTACATTGCTAGAGACAGGACCTACCTTCAGATCAGATGCAGGAAGTGCGTGACTAATGGCAGTCACCCAGGCTCTCTAAGTTCCTCCCTGCCAAGGTCCTGAGAGCTTGGGGATGGAGCCCAAGGTGTCAGATACTGGAGAGCTTAGTGAGGTGTGAGGTACGAGGTGTCTCAGCGTCTGTAAACCTGGCCAGTGGAGATGTCCTTTGCCCAATTTCCATTGCCAGGCGCGATACCCACTAGTTCTCTTTCACCTGCGAACTCAGCCTTTGCATAATTTAAAAAACGACTTTACCTTGAATCTTCACTATGTCTGTTCTCATATTTATAAATACCAAATCTGGAACAGAACAAAGGGAGAATTCTGATAATTCTGTAGCTTGGCAGCAGGTGAAAAAATGAGCCCACAATGCTGTCAAGCACTATGTGAAACAACAATGGCACCTGTCAGCCGCTGCTTTTAGTGGGCACTAAGACTGATGAAATGGCCCAGCTGTACACAAAGCAGGGAGGGCAGAGTGACAGCTCTGGAGACAGATGGTAAAAGACTTGTGCCTGCCACCTACAGCTAACAAAGTTTCATTGAAATATCTTTCAAGGTGACCTTCTTAGGTAACTGTGCCTCATTATGAACTGCTAGTTTCTATAGCATGTTCCTTTTTGTTCATTTGTAAGAGAGATAAATCAGTTAATCTGGGGAAAAAATATATACCAAAACCCTCAGCTAGTCTAAATGTATAATAATTACAAACATTTCCCGGACCCCTGCTAAGGAGCAGGTGCCATGCTAGCTACTTCCGTCTCATTTAATTCTCACAGCAATTCTGAAAGCTAAGCACTGTTATTATCTCTATTTGCTTCTGAGGGAACCGAGGCTTTGCAGGTGAAATAAGTCACGCAGGCACAGATCGCTGGTAAGAAGCAGTCTGACTCAGAGTGGCTCTGCCTGCTAGAGGAACAAGAAATGTAAGGCCTCGGCAGTGGCCCCACCCCTAACGCGGGCCTCTTTCTAGCTCACCACCTGTCCGCATTCTCCCTGTCCCCCTCAGCAAGAGAATCCCAAGTTCACTCGGGGTAGCAATATTAAGGACTTCCAAATGGCCAGTGTGCAGATACGCTGGCGATGGCCTAGTCAGTGACTGCCCTTCGCCCGTGCCCACTGCAATAACTAAGTTTCCCAAGCACAGTGTCAGCTAATGTTCAGTCAGCATCTACCTGTATTAGGTATGTTCTAAACGCTCTGCATGGATTCTGGCTTTATTTGGTTACCCACTAGTTTTAGATGTTTACTTAAAAATTGGTTTCACAGATTCACCTGTTTTTCCACGTAAACTGCTATTTATATACTATATATAAATACTATATATATAATATATATCAAGTGTGAATGAAAGAGAGTGAATGGTTAATCTTTTTAAAATTTATTATAGGAAAAAAACACATCACCATTAATCTCCCTCGAAATACTCCCCCTTGCTTGTAACACACTCATTGTTCTTTTTCTCTGATTTTTCATTATAATACTATATTTTGATTATATATGTTAATTCATCTGCACTATCTCCCCACCCCCAGGCAGATTCTCGCTACCTTTCCCAGGCTAGTCTCAGACTCCTGGACTCAAGGAATCCTCCTGCCTCAGCCTGCCAAGTAGCCAGGACCACAGACATAATTACCTGGCAGAGTGCTGTCAGTTTTAATGAGTGCACATTATTTCAGGGACACTATCTGTAAATCAACGCTAGTTTTAAAAGTGTCCTAGAAACCGTGTATGGGAGCACAAGTTTATAATCCTGCTACTCAGAGGCTGAGGCCAGAGAATCAACCTTTCAAGGCTAGCCTGGGAAATTGAGGAAGAACCTATTTCAAAACTTAAATGTAAGAAAGATTGCTGGGCTTGGTGGTGCAAGCCTGCAATCCCAGAACTCAGGAGACTGAGGCAGGAGGATCGCTACAAGTTTGAGGCCAGCCTGGACTGCAGAGAGACCCTGTCTCAACACTCCCACACACAACAAAATAGTAAGAAAGGCTGGTCAGAGCATTGCCTATCACGGGCAAGGTGCAGGGGTGAGGGGGGGTGTTCCATCCTCAGTACAGCAAAAACCAAAACAATGGGGAAGGGGCAAGGGCGACAAGGGAAGTGTCAGTGTTGAGGGTCAAATTCAAGGCCAGAGTGCTTACCTAGCACATGAGGAAGACCTAAGTTTGATCACCAGCACCACAAGAAAAGAAAGAAAAGGAGAGGGAAGAAGTGAAGAGTTGAGTTCTGCTAAGGTAGAAAACACTAGCTATGAAGAAGGTAGAAAAGTAGTTTATCAAAAGCTAAGGGAGCCAGGTGTGGTGGCGCATGCCTGAAATTCCAGCTCTTGGGAGGCTGAGGCAGGAGGATCATTGCAAGTTCGAGACCAGCCTGGGCTACAAAGTACAAAGTGAGCTCAAGGCCAGACTGAACTGTATAGAGAACCCTGGCTCAAAAAGACTAAAAGAAAAAAGGTTAAGGGAAGTTAGCAACAACCATGTTAAGTACATAAAAGTTAAAAACTAAGCCATCTACTGTACTTGGCAATTAAGTAATAATCAGTGACTTCACTAAACAGTTTTTTCTAAATCTTAAATAAGAAATTTATTTAAACAACAAGACACTTGAGTTAAAGGGAACACTATCTAGGTTTTTTTTTTTTTTTGGTCTTTTTGACACAAGTTCTCACTATGCAGTTTAGGCTGGCCTTGAACTCACAATGACCACTCCTGGCTCTTTTTTTTTTTTAAGTGTAATTTACTCCTACTTAAAGACATTGCCCTGCATGTGACAGCTACATACAAAAACGTTATAAAATCGTCCTTGGTTTTACAATGGTGAATGAAAAACATTAAAATTCTCCAATCAAACAAGGTATGCAAGGTTGTTTTCTTTTCTGTTAAAATAGTGAGAGCAAAATAACTTCCTGGAATATAAAGACACGACCTGATGAGCATGCCAATAATGGACAAAGGGGATTATTTTCACAGAACCAGTAATTCCCATCCCATCTCCATTTGATGTCAATCAAAACATATTGTTGGCTATTTAGTTAAAAAAAAAAAAAAAGCAATATGCTTGTGCCCATACACCAGGTACTTTATGTGCAATAAAGGAATAGGGGAGGGGTCAGTGGAAGAACAGAGAACACTGTACTGTAGTGGTCCGGATGTGGTAGAACCAAATTGCAGTTTGTAATTGAGAATGTATTCTTGGTCGGTAAGCACAGAGTTCTGGGGGCGGGTTGTTGTAGGGTCCCTTTTCAGTAGCCACCTCCTCTCTGCCTCTGGATTACGTCAGTCGCATCTTCAGCCTCCATTTCCAGCTGTGCAGTTGTGTCGGTTTCATTGATTGGCTGTCTGTCACCTCGGAATCTGATCTGCCTATTGACAAACTCCGCGGTTCACAATAGGCTTTCATTAGTTTCCTAAACGGTGTGTGCCTCTTAATCTTACAGTGCCCCACCACGTTTGAATTAATAGTATCGGTGTTCTCTGTCTTAACTCCTTCCTTGGGCTTTCCGTGGTCTGCATGGACCAAGGTCCACATGGACCGAGCACACAGGCAGCACCAGGAGTGGCAGAAGGAGGCAGCAGCGTGGCTGTGGGAGCCACTAAACAGTTGCAGGACTATCCTTTCAAAGCGCCTGTTTTATTTTTGTTTTTTGAGACAAGGTCTCACCACGTAGTTCAGGCTGGCCCAAAACTCACTATGTAGCCCAGCCTGGCCCTGTGCCTTTCCTCGTGCCCGTCTCCGAAGCAGTCTGAGTCCTCTTTGTGAGTTTTGCACTGTCTTGTCTGCCTTGATGTCCTAAATCCATTCAAAATGTTTCTCTGTCACAGTTACTGTGACTTTGCAGAAGAGCCACAAGTCAAGTCACAGTGCTGGTCCGGTGAGCAAAGTGAAGAGGACCTGCCGTGGCCTCTCCGTGGCCTCTCCGTGGCCTCTCCGTGCGCCTGCATTTCCGCTGGCCGGTTCTTGTGGCAGCAGTGGTTTCTAGTTTGTTTTGTTTTTAATTATACCTTGTAAAGACACTAAAAGAGGCCTTCCAGAATTGTTCCAGAAAGAAGCAAGGGGCATGGGCTGAGCGTGTTCCAGGAAAGGCTGAGTATTTTGAGGGGTATTAATGGCAATGTATCTTTTACTGTTACAGTTTTTTAATTTAGATGCAATGAGTATTTGGGGTCACTTACAGACAGGGCTATCTTCTGAAGGGTGTGTTGGTAGGTGATTCTTCACTGCGCAAATATTGTAGCGCACGCTGCGCAAAATAAGACGGCTGTGACATCATGAGGCTGTACCACCTTCTGGGGCCACCATCACACATGCAACCCATCATTAACCAAAACCGTCACAGTGCAGTGCGTGACCGACTCCTGAAGTTCACAGCAAAGCGCATTCAGTCCATAATAACATGAAACTGATGTTCTTGTGAGTGTGAGGACCTGTGAGTAGAGAGTTTACTGTTTCACATCAAAACACCATTTTGGCTTTGAAGCCGCAGCTTGGTACTGACACTTCGTTGACGAAGTTATCTGAAAAAGCAAGACTAAGACAGAGTGCTCTTACTCTGGAGACTTTGACATAGTTGACAGTCTTTTGCCCTCCGTTGTATTTCTAGTCTTCACCCTGCAGCCCCCAGGGCCCAAGTCCTTCACTGTGACACCCCGTAGGTTTTCTTCCACTCCTCTCAGACTATCAGTGAGTCACACCCAATTTCAAACAAAGCCTGCCTGGCTTTTTGTAGACATTTTGGGTAACTGTTCAAAGGAATATGACCTGTAATTAGGAATCTGCCAAGAGATGCAGTGCAGGAGAGTCCAGGCAGCTGGGAATGAGAGGGGCAGGCAATCTTGAGGTGCCTGGGCTTCCTCTGGCCCACTGAACCCCTCCTGCTGACCACAGATCTTCCCAGACAACTTCCAAATTCAGAAACTCTCTAAGTTTAGTCACTTAGAAACAAAAAACAAAGCATAGTTCCTGTGGTGGCTTTAGTGGAAACTTTTAAGATAGGAAGTAGTGATTATTTTTCAGTTTAAAAGTCGGTTCGATGTGTGATATGAGCCTGAAAAGACTTAAAATGTCTATACTTTGACCCAGCATCTAACATTCAGGGGTCCATTATTTGGAAATAAGTGAGTAAGTCTGTAAGAATGTTTGTCAAAGTCCTTTTTAAAATAAGGATCATTGGAGATTTTCCATTATTTGTCAAACTGTGTTATTTTAGAAAGATAATTTCTGGAAATCATTCATGAAGTATAGGGGGTCGTGTGGGGGACCCTTGTAACATTTTTGAATGGGTTTTCTTGTTGGTTGGTTCATTTGTGGTGTTTGGGAGTAGGGGGACACCAAGGGCTGGTGGGTGTACCGAGTCCTCCCTAGGTTCAGGCAGTAAAGGAAGAGATCTCTTCTATGAGGACTTCAGGAGAAAAACATTTGGGTTAGTGAACTCAGAACACTGGTCTGATTTTTATTTTTACCGGCAATTCCAGTGTGAATGACAAAATATGCTCTCAAAAAACCAAACATTCTGTGAGTTTAAATTTTAGACAATGGCTGCAGTTGCTATTTTGTTTAGGTAAATTATGTCAGTTTAAAATAGCCTCTTTTAACAAACATTGCATTTTACCTGGAGGTTAATTGGAAGAACTCAGTTACACAGTGCCTGCCGCTCTCCAAGTCCACCCTTCCCAGCCGTCTTCCCTTACCCCTGCAGAAGCAGCTGTACAAATCTTGGGAAGATCTCTTCCCAAAGGTTCCAAATCATTTGAGCTCACTTTGGGTATAGTTTGAGTCCCCAGCCACTGGGCTATTACATATTTCCTCACTTAAACAAATAGAGCTGAAAGAAACAATCACAGCATATTGACTAAGAACAATGAAAGCAAACCTGACATACCTCAATTCTAACAGTCTCTGTGACCACTCTAAATTTTTTAAAATTTATATTTGAATTTTCAGACAGTGATAATGAATGTGAAATGCAAAGTGCGATATTTTTGTTTGGGAAGTGCACATTTTAGTCACGCATGACATAGTTTACTGAATTTAACACCACACTTTTTAAACTGAAATGTTTTCTTCATTTTACATTGTTAGTTTTAAAACTAAAGACAAACTCAAGAGAAGAATTGAAACTCCTAATTACTGCATAACTATTGCTAAGTATAGCCTTATACAACAGTAAGGTGTTAAAAACTGATGTGCTTCAGCTGTCAAATACACTGCATGTGGCACTGCTTGGAGAGAAAACTTAATAAGCTAAGTGTCTTAGTTTCTTTCCTCTCATTGCTGAGACAAAATACCTGACATCCAGAAATAAGGAAGGAAAGGTTTATTTAGTTTACAGTTTATGGAGGTTTCAGTCCGCAATCTTCCGGCTCCAAGGCAGGGTGGCACGTGGCAGAGGGGCAATAGTTTATGGCAGCAGAAGAAAGCAAAAGTAAGAAGAACAAAAAGAGGCAAAAAGGGAGAGCAAGCCTCTTACCTCCTTTACACTGTATGCAGGCTACCTGCCCTAGGACAGTGTAGCACTAACTCTGCCAATCCCAGCACTAGGCAATAAACCAATCACAAACTCTAGGTTCAGCTGCCTCCCAAAAGTGCACCCCCATAACTTCATGAGGCTTTGGGGGGACATGCAGACACAAACCATAACACCAAGTGTTACTATGATTTTTCTGAGATTTGTGAAAATTGTTGGTGGGCAAACAACTTACCCCTGGATGTGTTAGCTCTTCAAGAAAAGAATGCTAGGGCACATGAATATGCAGTCAGAAATTCCTTGTTCCACTGGAAAAATTTGTCACTAATAAACAGAAGTGACATTCAGCTGCTTTCAGGGCAGGCAGTTCTCAAAATGTTCACAAGTAACCAATGCTTTAGAAGCTGAGCTGCTTTGTGAAGGACAGCAAGCGTGAGAAAGACCTCTAATGTCCACCATTTTCATGAGCAGCCAGGACTCAGAGCTAACTACTGACAAAACAATTTGGCATCCTGGATAAAGCACAAGTTGTGTAGAAGACTTGGACTTTGATCATAACCCTACCAAAACTACTTGCTATTAATTCCATCAAAATATTCCCTGCTTCTCCATTGTGCTGACACTAGGAATATAATGATGCTCAAGACAGATATGGTCCCTGCCCCCAAAGGAAGCTACCTACCCCCTAAAAAGTAATCAGGCAAGTGGATGAAACAATGGGTTGTTGTTTTAAGTGCCCCAAAGGGTTTTGTGCTGTCATCACAAGTACATGGGCCTGGATACCTCCTAGGTGAAGAAGTTTATCTGGCTCATGAGCTTTGAGGTTGGAGGTCTAAACAACACAGCACTGGCACAGTGGGAGGGGCCCCCTTGCCTCTGCCACAGAATGGCAGCAGCTCAGTCACCTAAGAGCTAACTCACTTCTGCAGTTCACTCCCATGAGACCCAATTTACTCTTCCAAAGTAGCATTCATCTAGTCACAGGCCCCCATGACCTAATTACCTTCTCCTGGGCTTCAGCTCCTAAAAGTTCCATCACTTCGCCGGGAACCAAGGGTCCAGCACAGGAACCTTTGGGGGACAAACCGTGTCCAAAGCGTCTTCTCCAACCGCATCTTGTACCTCTCCCTTGCTGGTGCTGTCAGTTCCAGCCACAGTCTTCTGCTCGTTCCTCTATGCCCCACAGCCTTCCTGTTTTAGGACCTTTGCCTGTGTTGGCCACCTCCACTGTTACCGTTGTCATTTGATTCCTAGTGCTCAATAAAAATATGTGCACAGAGGCTCCCCTGACGCTCTCCTACCTGCATGTCCACGGGGCCTCCCAAAACATTTGCACTCAATGCCTATGACAGACATGACCCCTGGACACTGGGTTTCTTCTTCATAACTCTCACCCCAGTTTGATTAATGATTTAACCATGAAATCATTTGTTTAATGTCTGTGCTTTCTTCCACTGCCACTCGACCATAAGCTGCAGCAAGCAAAGCCTTCTTTTTGAGTCACACCACTGAATTCCCAGGCCTTGGCAAAGAAATACTTGTAGAATGAATGAATGGAGACATGCATAAACAAGAACATAACTGACTAAGAACCCTACCAGTGGGGTTGTGTGTCAAAAGAATTTTTTAATGAGAAAAGCAGGGATGTCCAAAGAATTTCCTCTTTCTTAGTTTTGCTTGTCTGGCCTGGCTGGTCATACTGTTGCTGTTACTTTGAATTTTTGTTTTTACAATTCTCTCTCATCTCACTTTTTAAAATTTTCTCCTACTTCTTAAAGTACATTTACCTTAATTTTCATTACTTGGGTTTTAGCTCGGTCTTGTCTAGCTTTCCATTCCAATACTTTGCCTTTTGCTTCACTAGTCCTCAGTCTTTTCTAAAATAATAAGTACTTTATTCTGCTTTTACCAGCTCCTGACCTTAATTGGAACTATTAAGTTCTAGTTTTAAATCTTTTTGTCATGCTGACTTCAACTTTTCTATAGCCCTTTTCAAATTTTTTATTTTTTTTGAGACAGCATCTCACTACACAGTTTAGGCTGGTCTTAATCTCACTCTGTAGCCCAGGCTAGCCTCAAACTTACAGTGATCCCCCTGTCTCAGCCTCCCAAGTGCTAGGATTATGAGCATGCATCACCATGCTCGGCCTAATTTTTAATTAGGCACCATTTATCTCATTTTATTGTTATTAGATTGACTTATCTTTAATTTAATAATGGATTTGAGCATTTTGTAACTATTAAACCTGCCTTATTTTCTGTTTTACCCAGTGTGTGCTCATCTCCCATCCTGTTCTTCTCTCTCCCCTCCCTCTTTCCCTCACAGCACTCCCCCTCCTTTTCTAGGTGTGTTTGCAGTGGCCAGAGGCTGAGTCAGGAATGTGAACATTGGGGAGAGTATGCTTTGTGAACACAGAAAGACAAACCGGTCTTTCCCTACCAGCTTTCCCCGCATCAGCTTCTTGAGGCCCTTTCATGAGATTATTTCTGATTTATTAAGGTTGGTTCTCAAGAGCCCTCAGGCATTGTGGATTTGTTGAATTCTATTCCTTGCAGGGGAGCAAGCCCCATTTTACAGCTGAAATGTTTGATTTGCTGAAACAGTGTTGCCTACTAGTGGCTTTTACCATCTAGTCCTTCTATGAGCAAACTGGAGGAAACTGCATCAACTGTGTGCCCAGGAAAAGGCGAAGCTATAACAGGCTTCTCCAAGTAAATATTCTCCAGGCCTGATGCTGGTGAGGTGCTGATCAGTTCCTCAAGAGAACCTTACAGGATGGTCCAGGCTAGAGAATCTTCACCAGTGTGTTGGCTTTTATTTCTTTAATTTTGTGTGTGTGGAATTGTGGATGGAACCCAGGACCTCGTACGTACTAAACAAGTTGCACCCTCAGTGCTACTGTGGCCCATTGAGACCGGCGTGCTTTCGTCATTCCAACAAGGAGGCCTTGCTGCCCATCCCTGCAGGCCGCAAGGAGAGAGTTCCTGGCCATGGCTGGCCTGAAGGCCCGTAGAAGCAGAAGGTACAGTGAGGACAGTCACATAAGGGTTGGTTTTCTGTTTTGTTTTGTCTTGTTTTGTTTTGTTTTGTGGTGTGGGGAATCCACCAGATTGTAAAAAGAGGATCACTCCTTTCCTTGCTATTGGGTAAGACCTGCTCAGAGGGGCAGATTTCTGGAGCTGAGAGTTGCTTGGCTCAGTGGGCCCCTGTTCACAGGACATTCATCTCTTTAGCATGCCGAGGGGTTTTGGTTAAACTGGTGAGGTATTCCACTCACCACCCCAGAGAAGAGCTGGATGCCACTACACCAGACGAGGCCACCTACACGATAGCCTGTCAGTCATACCCTATCATTCTCCTCTACTCTAGCATTTGGTTCCTTTATAGGCTTCTACAGATGTAGATCTGATCTATTCCACATTAGTAGGTTGGATTAAATCCCTTCCCACCCAGTTTCAGGGGGAAAACCCCTCTTATGGGGTAGACTCTTCACTCCCTGATCTCAATGTCTGGTGAGATTTAAGAACCTTTCTTTCTGAACTCTGCTTTGACTGGTTCACCAGATGGCTGCCGCCCAGCTCCATGGAGCATGATCCCCATGTGTAGATTCACCTGACCTTCCTCCACTGTGAAGTGGCGATAAGAGGATCCACCTTCTAGGATTCTCCCGAGGACTGCAGGATGCATTTATATAAAGCCATCAATGTGCGCACACTTGTGTCTGGTGCATGAGAGAAGCAGGTAATAGAAGTTGCTTCTTTTCACTTGATTTATCTTCACATTTCCTTTCAAAAGTAGGTCTGATTCATGAGGCCTAAGCTTCTAGCACAGGAAAATGTATTTAACTCACCCAGGTCTAAATTCTCTCCAGAAGGCTGAGCCTTCTGTCACAGTTAAAGTAATGGGATTGAGTTAGTCCTGTCATTTATTTGTTTGATTGTTTTGCTTTGTTTTTTACAGGGTCTTGCTATGTAGTTCAGGTTGGTCTTGAATTCACTATGTAGCCCAAGCTAAATTTGCAGTGATCTTCCTGGCCCAGCCTCCTGAGTGCTGGGATTATAGGCATGTGTTACCATGCCCAGCTTTAACCCTATATTTTTAAAAGAATTAAATTGTAATCCCAATCTGGGCAAATGGAAATTACCTTTTACTTCCCACTGCAGGAGCATAGATGGGCATTTTAGTGACCAGTGGTTGTGAAATCACCCCCGATGTTATGGTGGGATTTTCACTGTGAACATAGAGGCCACACTAGGCCCTCCTTTCCATGAGGGCCTAGACAAAGAATCACATCTAGAAAACTGAGATGGTTTTCAAATCACGGGGAAGGCGGGGCATGGTGGCACAGGCCTGTAATCCCAGTACTTGGGAGGCTGAGGCAGGAGGATTGCTGTGAGTTTAAGGCCAGCCTGGGCTACAAAGTGAGATCAAGGCCAGCCTGAACTGCATAGTGAAACCCACATCTCAGAAAGACAATAAAAATAAAAGTGAAAAAATAGCCTCATGGGGAGATCAAGTTGGTTATTTTGCCATAGCAATAGTGTCAGTTCAGTTGCTTCCTGGCTACACCAATAATTTGGGATCTTGAACTCGGGGTATTTAGAAACTCATTCTACATTATCCATATAATCTGATTACAGTGAAGGAAATAGAGTTAGGGACCTAATTTCTTTTTCTGAGCTTATCAGATGTTTAAGAAAGTTCAGGCAGATACAATTTTCACTAAGAGCCACTAAAAAGAGCAGGTCCTGATTCACACATTTAAAATCACTGATTAATAGCTAGGTATGGCAGGGCATGCTTGTAAACTCAGCACTTAGGAGGCAGAGGCAGGAAGACAGCGAGTTCAAGGTCAAAGTTAGCCTGGGCTACATAAAGAGGCTGTCTCAAAAGATAAATAAAAATTATTGGTTTATGACAAGTATGACAATAAGTACAGCAAGAAGATCAACTTCTCAATAAATTGCCTGGTTAACAAAAACTCACATAGAAATGATGAATAATTACTTCCTACTTTATAAGATATAGTTAGATAGATAAATGATAGATGATTGCTAGATAGCTAGTGAGATAGATAGATAGACAGATAGATAGATATTCCTCTTTCAACAACCTACCAAGTTAGTTGCTGTTCCAACTTACGTTGAAGGCATGCTGCTCGGACTTACAACCCGCTGCTCAGACTTACGGCGTGGTCTTTTTTTGTACAGTTGTGTACATCTTGATGATAGAGCCTCAGTGCCCTTTTTTGTACAGCAGACCTTATTAACATAGTACAGTAATTTTCGCTGATTTTTGTTTTGTTTTTGTGAGAGAGGGTCTACGTAGTCCAGATTGGCCTTGAACTTGTTACACAGTCCAGGCTGGCCTCAAACTCACAGCAATCCTTCTGCTTCAGCCTCCCAAGTACTGGGATGACAGACGTGGGGCACCACAGCTGGAAGTTTTTGCTGGTTGTACTGCACAGCACAGTACTGTAGTTTTATGTTCTGTTTTACCTAACAGCGCTGCATGTAAGAGTTATGCAAGTAAAAGCAAAGCCATCAAGTTGGAGTTTCCCTTAACCATTTCTTTGTTCTAAATATTGTAATGTGCACACAATATACAATTCCTCATTTAGCAGCCAATATGGTTAACAACCTACTCTCAGGGACAAACTTGGACCTTAAACAAGGAGTGTCTGTAGCCCATTGTATTTTAGGCACATTCACTAAGCATGTTGTGTGAATATACACAGCATTCATGAAAAGACAAGTGCTTTCAAAATATCTGTTATTTCTCTACTGTCTGATAGCGGTGGAAATGAGCTGTTTGACATTGTTTGGATATCCAGCATCCAAAAATACATGGTTTGCCTGTTTTGATGAGAAGGGAGTGATTCGAAGCCTGGTCTTACGAGACCTGGTCACATATGACAGAGTCAGAGCTGCTGTGCCAAAGGGCCAGAAAAATATATCAGGGCTCACTTGGAAGGACTGTTTGCTTCCAACAGCTCCTCAGATGATGATGAAATGGATTTATTTGGAGTTCAATACATTCTCAGATATAAACAAACTTTAGAAGTGATGCTGCCTTTGAAACTTGTTGATACATAGCAATGTCTCATATCACATGGGTGCACATATTTTCTCATGGGTTTCATATATATATACTTTCAAGTCACAGGAAACAATTGGACAACTAAGTGTCACTGTTCCCCTTGGCTCTGTGGTCGTTCTGTGCGTTTCATTTCTGACTTACACTCCTGGTGAGTACACCCACTTACTACATGCTTTAGATGGTTTTCAATCCCTCAAGGTATTTACTACAGTGGTGGACAGAGTCGGGGCTCCATTGATGCCAGTTTTACTGAGAAAATGTATTGAACTCTAAATAAATCCATTTCATTATCATCTGAGGAGCTGTTGGAAGCAAACAGTCCTTCCAAGTGATCCCTGATATATTTTTCTGGCCCTTTGGCACAGCAGTTTTGACTCTGTCATATGTGACCAGGTCTCGTAAGACCAGGCTTCGAATCACTCCCTTCTCATCAAAACAGGCAAACCATGTATTTTTGGATGCTGGCTATCCAAACAATGTCAAAGAGCTCATTTCCACCGCTATCAGACAGTAGAGAAATAACAGATCAGGGCATCAAGGGCACTTGGCATTTCCATTGTTTTTTAGAGTCAAGCAGGTCTGTGGTTGTGTGATATCTCCCTAGTAGTATTTTAGTTTCACTAGGCCCTTGCAATGATCTGCAGAAGTTCCCTCATTAGCAAGTCAAAATTGCACACTCAAAATACAGCTTCCAGCAATATCAACTGTGATCAGTGTAACCTTGAAGAATTCATGGTGGCTGCTAAGATGCTAAGAAAAGACATGTGCTGCACGTAGTGGCACACACCTGTCATCCCAGTACTCGGGAGCCTGAGGCAGGAGAATTGCTGAGAGTTCAAGGTCAGCTTGAGCTTCACAATGAGTTCAAGGCCAGTCTGGAATACATAGTGGACCCTATCTCAAAAAGCAAAATAACAAAAAACAAAATAAGATACTAAGAAACATCATGTAAGGAAATGTAGGAATAAATGCTTTATTTTGCTAAAGAGCCTGTCTGGATTGTATCTGTTTTTCAGTCATGATCCCTGATAAGCACTTTCTGTATCATTGCTATGTCATAAGATATCCTGGATTTTCTGAATAAGTTCACCTTGTCTTTTCTGACATGTGAGGGATCGATGTTGCTTGAACCCAGCTGATGAGATGATTTGTTGAGTCCTGTGTTTTATTCTATTTCTTTTTTTTTTTTGTACTGGAATTGACCTGTGTATTATTCTAAAGGTACTGGAGAGCATGTGTTCTTAAGAAAAACAAATCATTTTCATTGAACTATTTTGATAATATAATGTCTGCTAAAGCTACTCTTCATTTAATGACCTACCTAGTTAACGACTTCAGATTTACACTCTTCCTCCCAGAATTATGATGCATCTTTTCTTTGGTACAATTCTGTACATCTTGTTGATAGAGCCTCAATATTTTTTGTATAATATAACTTGCTTATACAATAATATAATGCTTGCTGATTGTACTGTACAGTATAATACCATAGGGTTTTTCTGTTGTTGTTTGAGGTAGGGTCTTACTATGTAGTTCAGGCTGGCCTTTAATTCACTAAGTAGCCCAGGCTGGCCCTGAAATCACTAAAATCATTTTGCATCAGCCTTCTGGGTGCTGGGATTACAGGCGTGTGCCACTATGCCGGGCTGCAGTAGTTTTCTGTTCTATGCATAGATATACATAACAGTTTGGCAAGGAAGAGCTAAGCAAATAAAAGCAAAGTCATCAGGTTGGAGCTTCCTGTAACCATTTCTTTGCTCTGAATGTTATAAGGTACATACTAGGTATAATTCCTCACGTAGCAACCCATCACTTAACAACCTAATCACAGGAACAGAGCTCAGGTGTTAAGCAAGGAATAGCTATGTACCTTTATACCTTTATATACATACATACACACACACACACACACACACACACACACATATATACACATATATATGTATAAAATTTGAATTGGATCATAGATCTAAATATGAAAGATAAAGCACTGAAGAATTAGAAGAGCTGGCTGGGCGTGGTGGCGCAAGACTGTAATCCTAGCACTGGAGGCTAAGGCAGGAGGATTGCACAAGTTCAAGGTCAGCTTGGACTACATAGTGAGTTCAAGGCCAGCCTTGAATACGGCCAGACCACATCTCAAAAAAAAAAAAAAAAAAAAATATATATATATATATATATATGAAAAATATATAATATCCTCATATCCTCAGAGATAACAAAGGTTTTGTGAACATAACATAAAATATAGAGAAAAAGTTTGTAAATTGGGTTTTATTAAGATTCTGAAGGAGGAGAGGAGAGGGAGATAATAAAAAGAACTTGGCTGTGCTCTGTGCATGTACCAGTTCTCCACAATGAATATAATCAATATGTACTGCAAACATGTACTAACAAATAAATGAAAACTTTTAAAAATAATGTAAAATTAAACAAGTGTAAGGTCCTGAGCTCGACCCCCAGTGCCAAAAATAGAGCCCAATTAAAAAAAATAATAAATAAAATTATGAACATCAGTTTATTAAGACACAATTAAGAGAGTGAAAAGGTAGATCAAGAGCAGGAGAAGGTATCTGCAACACTTACATCCAGCAAATAAATAATTACTAAAGACTCAGTAGTGAGTTGTCTCCCAAAGACTCATGAATCAAGGACTTGATCACTAGTGCAGAGATAAGGTTTAGAGAAATGATGGGACCTTGAGGACCCCAACCTCGTCAATGAGCAGATCTGCTGATGAGTTCATAGCAGAATTAGGAGGTGGGGGCCAGTTGAAAGAGGGAAGGGAGTTTGAGAGGTATATCTCATCCCCAGCCTCTTCCTCTCTTGCTCTTGCCTCCTGGCTGCAGAGAGCTGAGCAGCTTTCCTGAGTCACTACCCTTCTGCATCGCCACGGCTCTGATGCAGTGAGGATGGCTGCCATGGACTGAAGCCTCTGAAATCACAAGCCAAAGTCTTTCTTCCTTTAAGTTGTTTTTCTCAGTTATTTTTGTCACAGTGACAGAAAATTAACTAATACCAGTAGATAATCCAATAAAAATGTGCAAAAGATTTAGCCATTCGTTTCATAAAACATAAAAATCAAATATTCAATAGGTAGAAGAAAAGGCATCAGAGAAATGATGATGACGAAATGATTACATGATGATGAAATACATCTCACCTGAATTGTTAAAATTAGAAATATAGGTAATGCCAAGTGTTGTAAAGGATGCAGAACAATTGAAATTCTAACAAGAATGTAAATTAATACAATCACTATAGGAAACTGTTTGGCACAATCTACTAAAAGGTGAGCGTACACACACTGTGAGACCCTGAAATTCTATCCCTAGAATTGCAGCAGAAATGCATCTATACGTGCACTAAAAGTATATTTAAGAATTTTCTGGTTTTTAAATATCATATTTTTATTTTTAGCGGGTGCTAGGGATCAAACCCAGGCCTTTGTGCATGCTAGGCAAGGGCTCTACCACTAACCTGTATCCCTGAAGAATTTTCCTAGCAATACTATTTATTGTAGCTAAAAGTTAGAAACGACCCAAATGTCAATACAATTGTGTTGATCCTTTTTTTTAACTGTAACAAAATACCTCAGGCTAGGTAAGTTTATATAGAAATAAATTAATTTGGTTCACTGTTCTGGTTAAAGGGTATCTGCTCCACTCAGTGAGGACCTCCTGGTAGATGCCATGTGGGAAAGCAAGTAATCACCTTGTGAAACAGGGACCCAAAGAGGCTATGCAAGGGTCAGATTCAAGATTTTATAACAACTTGCTCTCATGAGGACACCCTAGGTCCCTTCAGAGGGCACGACCCTAGTAACCTCAGGATCTCTAACTAGGCCACGTTTTAACACTGCCATACTGTGAACTAAGCTTCCAGCATGTGAAACTTTGGAGAACAAACCCAAACCATATCCAAACCATAGTGATTAACTAACTGTGATACATTTATAAAATTTTCTAATACTTAGAATGAACTGTATACAGATACCTACAAAAACGTAAATTAATCTCATAAACTTACCCACTGAGCAAATGAAACCCCTCACATAAAAGAACTCATACTGGATGATTTCATTTGTTCAATGTTCTAAAACAAGCAAAAATATAATCTAGTGGTAGAACCCTGCACAATAACTACCTTCAGGGATGCAGTTGTAGCAGGAAGAGCACCGAAGGGGGACTTCTAGGGCACCAGAAAATACTGATTTTTGATCCAGTGACTGGTTACACAGATATGCTCCTTTTGTAAAACTTACCAAGCTGTACATTAAATGTGTGTGTGAACTTTTCTCTATATAACCTGTACTTCCATGAAGAACTTTGGTTCTTGTCATTTACTAAAATAGACAAGAACCAAAGAGCTCTGGCTAGGAGGACGCTTGTCCTGTGACCTCGGGAAGGGAGAGAACCAAAGTGTATACACACACACACTGAAGTAAAAGCAAAACCAAGATCTTCACTAAGCATCAGTATAGCTTATCCCTAGATAATGGAATCAAGGGTAATTTTTTTCCCCTTTCTTACATGTTTCAAATACTCTTCAGGAAATCAGGGATGAGCCTTGCCATCTGGCCACTGGAGGAAAACAGAATCCTGGAAGATACTGTTTCACCCCCAAAGCACAGTATCAAATTGTTTATGTTCATTTCTTCCATCTTTATGGCAAGTATGAATTTCATCAAGGCCCCTCTCTGCCTTCTAGGGTTGTCAGGGAGGTAGTTTATAGTTCACTTTATTTGAAATATTGTGAAAAGTAAGTTCCAAGGAAGTACTGTAGGAAAATCAGGAACTACTTCCTGAGAAAGATGACACTTGATCTGGGTGTCAAGGGATGACCAGCGGTTTGTGAAGTGTAGAGGTGGAGGAGGACAAATGACCAGAGGGTCCTCGCAGACCCGGGAGGGAGCCTCCAAGACGCGAGATGGAAGGGTGCGCTCCTTGACCAGACAGGAGGGTGGCATCAATGCAGAGGAATGGAGACTGAAAAGGTGGCAAAGCCCCGACACTTATGACTTTGCCCCTATGCTATACATTGTGTTTCTAAATGTATAGTCCTTTAAAAATCCTGTAGACATGAACAGTTTAATTTAAAATAGCATGGCACCTGCATTAGCATGCTAGAAGCCCTGAAGTAATCAGCTAGAAATAAAATCAGTTGAAGAATATTCTCAAACTTTGAATTATTTACATGTAAGTTGATCAAAGCTTAAGCATGAAAATAACCCATGCTGTTCTTCTCATAGAATAACTATGTGCTGGCATCAGCATCCTCACATAAAATGAATTTTCACAGAGGTAAGGTTACTTGCAGGGTTGCCAATACTACAAGGACACCCATTATTCTGATGAGGAGAAGCAGACACAGTGTCTACTGGATGTCATAGGAACAGCTTTCTGGTTTGCCAAAAAACCACTTAAAATGCCTAAAAGTGCTCTTTGTGCTAATGGAACCAACCTCCTTAGTGGTTTCAAAGGAAAAGAGAACAGGAATATGTCACAGGAGAGTAGTGCTTGGGCCACATCCCATGACTTCTGCACCAAGGTAACTCAGAAGGTCTGCTTGCTTTTTGGGGAGCACCGCCGCGGGAGAGAACATGCAGAGCACCATCCACTCTTCTCCCTCCCGGACCCCACTGTGACGAGTGGAGGAAACGAAGCATGTCCTGAAATGTGCAAAACTGCAACTGGCTTGGGAGTTGGATTTAGCAGTAGAGACAATGTCTGTGTCCAGCGGGTTACTGCACTCCCGCAAGTGGCCACGAGCAGGCGTCAACCCAAGACACTGTGCAGAATAGGCAGCGGCTGCTTTTAGATTCAGTTCCTGCCAAGGAAGTGGCAGAATGAATCACCTTGGGGCGGATTTGGGACTACACCAGAGCTATAAATTGTTGCTTTCACAGGCTCTGACATTAGCTGGAAGAGCTGAGTAATCCCACAAAAGGCAGTGGAAGAGGAAAATGGAAGGGAATTAACATTGAACATTTGCTCTGTCCCAGGCATAGGCCGAGTGCAACTGTGGGTTGGGGGGGCCGAGTGTTGCTGGCAATGATTCTACATCTACCACTTGCTGTGTGAACCTGGACAAGCTCCAGAGCCCCTGGGAGCCCCAGCTTCCTCATCCTCCCTCCTCAAGTTTGTGGAAAGGAATTGAGAATCCGTGTCCACACAGCACAGAGTATGTGCTCTGAAAAACTAGTTGCTCATGATTGCTGTCACTGCTACCTGGGCCATCTAGTCTTACACAGAGCATCCCTACCTGTATCAGCCAGTGCTTAGGAGAGAAAACAGATTTAATACAAGATACGTGAGAATTTACAAGATCAGCTTACAATGGCCGCCCGGCACAGAGTCGGGATGGAGAGTGCTAAAGGTCTGCCTGCACAAGGACCGGCGAAGGGTCCAGTCCAGGGCCTGGAGCTCGCTGTAGTGTTCCATGCAAGTCCATAGCAGGAACCTGAAGGATTGCACCAGAGGGCTGAAGGGTTGGTGCTGGGAGCCAGGAGATGACGTCCACAGTGAAGGAAGGGGAAGAAGCGAGCTTTCCTACTTCATTTCCCTTCTGTACCATGCGGGTGACAATCCTCCGCAGGGTGAGTCTTGCACACCCAGAACTATGCTGGGCCAATTCTGTTGGGTGTTTCTTATGCAAGTTGACCCAATCAATCAACCGGCACACTACCCATTTTACAGATGTGAATACTAAGGCTCAGAAAGGTAAGAATCTGTGTATAGGAATACAAGAACAATCTGGGTGAGATCACTCCTCTGTGTGAAGCGCAGTGCTTGTGAGTCTAGAGGTGCCCTGGAAGAGAATTCATCCTTATTTGGATGAACTCTGGTCTTTTCCTTGTAAGACCTTTGATGCACTGGTAGGGTCTACTGGTATGAAGGGGTGCTCCGCTCTGCTGAGAGACTACTCATTTACATGGTAATATCTTCCTTTAAGAAAGCACAATGACAGCCATCAGGGTTAGTATTTAATCACATTCCTGAGTACCTGTGATCCAACCAAGTGGATACAAAAAATTAATCGTTATGTGGCAAATATGAAACACAGAAATTTTGAACTGAGGCATTCTCCTTAATTGACCTCAGCTGTCAAACTATTTAGATTGTCATTTTGTTGTGGTTTCTGTTTGTTTTTATTTGTTTGTTTGAGATAAGGTCTCACTATGTATTCCAATCTAGCCTCAAATTTATAGTGATCCTCCTGCCTCAGCCCTGAGCACTGTGATTAGAGGCATGCACCACCTTGTTTGGTTTCTGAAAACTCATGTACCTTTAGGTAGTTTTGACCACTCAGATGAACAAAGATTTGTTTAGAAAATCAAAACAATAAAAAGCACAGCTTTTCTGAGGTCCTTTGATCTGATCCAAGTTCTAGGGTTAGCTGTTATTTTAAAAATAAACAAAGAGCTTTGCATGTCTCTCCTCTGTTCCTTGTTGCTAAGTTATGCAACTTGTGCTTGCCTCAGCTGTGCTTATATTAAAATAAGCTCTGCAACTTGTAGTAAGAACACTCATTAAAAATTTTTTGAATTTTTTAAAAATATAATGACTAGTTTATTTCCAAAACTGAAAAGTGTTTTCACTGTAGTAGTTTCAAATCCATGTCTCTTCAGTGGCATGTGCAGCAGAATGAATGTGCTGCTGCCACGGGTGATGGCAGCCTCTGGCTCCTCCCCTCTGGCTGCCCTCCAGACTTGGAGGTGTCAGGAAGCAAAGGGACTTTTTTTTCTTTCATGCCAGGAATCGAACTCATGACCTCATGCTTTCCAGGCAGACGCTTGCCCACCACTGAGCTATATCCCTGGCCCAGAGGGACTTGTTTAGATCATCTGCCCTTGCCAGAACTCACACTGGAGCAGGGTCTGTACAGATGCAGAAGCGACTTTCAACCCAGAAATCCAACCAAGATGACTGGCAGGGGCGGAGCCTGTAGGCTGCCTTCCTGCCAGCCAGCTCGCTGCTGCTTAGCAGCATCAGTGCGCCCACATAAAGAACATCTCCTGGTCAGAGGAGGGGCCACTCTCTTTCTCCTTGTTACTGGAACACAGATGTAAAGGCTGGCGTCCTGGCAGTCATATTGACGAGGAGGTATCTGTGAAGTTAGGAGCCAAGCACAAGGGAGCTTCTTCAGAAATTTCCTTAGAGAACCACACTATTTTCCTACTTTCATAATTCTTTCAGGTTATAAAAGAAGCAGTTCTTCTGTGTTTAAACTGTAACAGTCAGATCTGTCTCTTGCAGCACACTCTAGCCCTAACTCATTGGCCCTGGTGGTGATCAAAGCACCGGGCTTTCTTCACACAGCCTACTGAAGGGTCATAGACCCTGACTCAATTTCACATTCCCCTGGAGTGTGTGGTATATGAAACAGTCTGAACAATCCATTTCATGAAAGTTTTTTGTTCTTGGTACTTCTAGCTATAAAATAGTAAGCTCTTGGAACCAGAAAGGTGGGCTGGGTGTGTTGGCACACGCCTGTAATCCCAACACTCGGGAGGCTGAGGCAGGAGGATCACTGAGAGTTTGACACCAGCCTGGGCTACAAAGTGAGCACAAGATCAGCATGAACTGCATAGCGAGACCCTGTCTCAAAAAGACCAAAAAAAAAAAAAGAATCAGAAAAGTACTTTAGAAATCCTTTCTCTTTCTGCCCCACCATCCACTTTACAGATTAGCAAACAGGCTCAATGTTTAATAAAAATAAAAAGATAATAACCGAGCCAGGGATATGAACACAAATCTCTAGGAATCAGTCCTTTATTAATAATTATTTTTCCATTTTGATCTACAAATGGAGGCATAATCTGGGAGTTATACATAATTATCAAGGAAACTGGAAACTCTAGAAACTATTGCACACACTTTAGGGCCATTGTCTGAGTACCATTTGGTCCACACTGTAACACAGAACCCTCGGCTGCCCGTTTATAGCTAGAATAATCTGAGCCCCCGCCACCTGTCCATTTGGAGCATCGCACGGTCATTCTCACCCAACGTCCAAAGCCCCTTGTTGTCTTGCTTTTGGTTGTCAGTGCCAATTCTTGTTAGCTGGAGGAAAATTACCTACAGGCCTAGCAAAAGAAGGGTCCATTTGGCAACTATTCATCTGGTCAGACTGGGAGCTGTCCCATGAAGGCCTTTTAATTAGGCACCGGGGGAGGCTACTACCTTTAGAAGCAGCTCCTAAGTGGGAAGCAGGACATTTCAAACTGAAGTTCTTACCGTTTGTGTTTCATTATCATTTAAGACTGCTGGCGGGGCCCCGTGGCTGCTCCACAGTGGGCCCTGGCGGCTGCTCTGCTGTGGGCCCCGCGGCTGCTCCGCTGAGGGCCCCGCAGCTGCTCCGCTGTGGGCCCCACGGCTGCTCTGCCACAGTGGGCCCCACGGCTGCTCTGCTGAGGGCCCCGCTGAGAGCACCTCATGGACTGGACCCGCCCTCACCCATAGCACAGCGACAGGGTGGAGCCGGGCGGTCCGCTGTGAGCATATGTGCTTTTCCACCTCCGACCATGGCAGTTTGTATACACCCATGTATGTTATAGTATAGTCTGAGGCAGCTATATGTCTTCCCAAGGCGAGAGTCCAGGGATATAGATAAACCCAGGAGTACAGTTATTATCACAGGGAAGATGACTGATTGAGTGGTAGGACAACGGAGATGAGGGAGGAGAAAAACTGAATGATCAAATGGGCCATCATCTGTGTAACTGAGTGAAGGTAACATTATGTAGGACAGCATCCAGAGCTAATTCCCTTCTGTGTTCTCTATAATTCTGTATTTCCTCAATTGTTTTTGTATTAACAGAAGTGAAGATAACTTTATATTATACAGCATCCAGTGCAAATTCCCTACTATCTTCTCTATAATTTGGTATTTCCTTTAATGTTTTTGTGGTACTAATATGAAGATAACATTATGTAATACAACATCCAGTGGTAATTCCCTACTATATTCTGTATAATTTTGTATTTTCTGTATTGTTTATGGCTTATTCTGGTTCATATGTCTCCATTCTTTTGTCTTTAAAATAAAATTTAAAAAAAAAAGACCGCCGGTGAATTCTCTAGTACCTCATTAGTGCCAAAGGCTTTGTGAGATCAGAAATGGTCCAACGATTTCTGAAGACTCATTCCTTTGTTTGCGTTGCACCTCTGAGTTCATGGTTTGCAGACAGAACGCAGGTCCTTGGATGACCGTCTCCCTAACTCAAGCTACGTCCCACATAAATGGCTGCTGTTGCGATTATTACTTTCAGCTTTTCCAAAAATGTCAAGAGACAACTCATTCTAGTGGAGGGCTTTACAACTCATGAATATTAAATGGTTGCTTAGACAATCAAAGCAGTGAATCAATAATCAGTGCAATTTTCTACATCTGTTATCTACTTGCTTACCAAAAAAAGAGCAGTAGTTCAGTTACGCATTCCCCCCGCCCATTTTGGTGAGCAAATGGTAACAGGGATAGGTTGTCACCCAACCTGTGGAAGGCAGACTGAGATCTGCAAGGTCGAACCCAGATCACACTGTAGCTGTTGTTCAAATGAGAAATAACGACTCTCATCTTCTGCTCTGATGTGTGTCACTCATTTTGGCAATTATTGATCGTCTCCTGTGAGCAAACATCTATTGCAAAGAAGTTGCGCAGCATAGAAGCTGGGCAGTGGAGGATGGCGTGCCCAAAAAAGGTGGGCTAGAAATCGAGGCCTGAATTTTGGCCTCAGCTCTACAGCCGACTCACACTCTGGCCTTCAGCAACCGCCCCCACACCACTGGGGCTCTAGCTCCTCACCTACAAAATGTTGTGTTAGTACCAGAAATATTTCATCCAAAGAAACATTCTTCAAACTCCGAATGTATAAAGCACATACGACAGGGTGCTGTCATGCAGAAGGGCCAAGGGCCCGATGCCTCGCGGTCTGGGTCTCGCTGCTCCCCTGCGGATCAGTGACGCTCTGAGTCCTCTGTAAGCCGAGGGCACTGATCCTAGTACGCAGCCCTCCAGGGTTGTATCGCTTTCTCTTTTCTCTTGAGTGAAAGCAAAACTGAAGTAGATGGTTAATTCCTGTTAATTACCCTCATTTAAACCTTGTGTTGGCTGGGAAGGCTCCAAGCACTTCTCAGAAAGGGGAGTATTTCTTCAGTGCCTGTCTAGAAGCCTTCATCAGCAGTGACTGACAGCTGACAGCTAATGTCTATTTCTGTTTTACTGACTTACAGGGAGAGAGAAAATCATGAGCAGGGGAAGTGGGGGACACTGTCTCAGCACCACAATTCATGGAAACTGTGCGCAGACGAGGAAGGTAGGATGAGGTCAGGTACACCCCATTATAAACAAAAAGAATAAAAATATACGGACGTATTGTATTGAAGTCCAGGCATTAATACTCCTCCTCCCCTTGGAATGACTGCCTTCCTTAGACTGAAGGATTTTCAGACATTATTACCTCATTTTTTAAAAAATTAGTAAGGACACAAAAACAAATCGTAGCCCAAGTTTTGATTCACCTGCCATTGTGATCTGCACTGGGAATCTGTCCATTTCACTCAAAACAACACTGACTCCCCTGCAAGCATGGAGAATACCAACAAACACTTGTTTAGAAAGAATCTAGACTCCTTAGGGGAGGAAGAAAGAGCAGCACACTGTTACTGACACAGTTAGAAACAGCATCAAGTGTTTCTGCATTGCTATGGGGCAGGAGCAAAGCTGTTTTAGGGTAAGGGATGAGCTAGAGGTACCTGTGGGTAAATTCAGGAAGTAAGTGAGGCAAAGAGGTGTGTGAATTTCACACATGTCTATATTTTTAATGTTGGCTAGGTAATGTCTGCAACTCAGTTTGTTCAAACAGTAAACCTTTTTAGGATTTGGCGAAGATAAAAGCACAGGTACAGCACTGATATACAAAATCACAAACTTCCTAAAGTTTTAACTTTTCCTATTTATATCAGGGCAAACATTGCTTTTCTGAGATTAAAATATTTTACTATTAAAAATATTTCACCAGGTATAGCGGCTTGCACCTGTAATCCTAGGACTTGGGAGGCTGAGGCAGGAGGATTGCTGTGAATTTGAGGCCAGCCTAGGGTACATAGCAAGTTTAAGGCCAGTCTGGACCTACAAAGTGAGACCCTGTCTCAAAAAACTTTTTTTTTCAAAAGTAAGAAACGTTTATAAAGTAAAACAGTATTTCTATTCATCTTGATAACTATGGTTTTTAAAAAATGTTTCCCTGGGTACAGTGGTACATGTAACCCCATTGTATCAGTTCATCTTTACTAAAAAACAGATATGACACCAGATATACAAATATATAAGAATTTGCAGGTTGGCTTCCAAGAGCCACCCGCAGAGGTGTGGGCCTGCTGAGCCCTTCCACTGAGCTGCTCCTCCTCAGGTTCACACCATCATTTGACCATCACACCCAGCTACCACGAAGGAGCGGGCAGGAGGGTTGCAAGTTGTAGGCCAACCAGAGTAACTTAGTGAAATCTTGTCTCAAAATTTAAAATATTTAGGGCTGGGGATATAGCTCAGTGGAATAAGCGCTTGCCTAGCAAGCGCAGGGTACTGAGTTCGATCCCCAGTGCCGCAAAAAAAAAAAAAAATTTAAAATATTTGCCTAATGTGGGTTTAACCCTAAGTTTAAGAAGAAGAAATTGTTCTCCCTCCCACCAGAGGTCAGTGCTAAACGTCCCTCTCCACAGTCTGAACCTGTGGGCTTCCAAACTCTTTGATCATCAGTTTGTAAGGCACTTTTCTAAAACAGAGAAATTGGTCATACTTGTGGATATGCTGACCCAGTGGGAAGTAGGAATCTGTATTTTTTAAAAAGCAAGATCATTGTTTTCATTAATTCTTTTTTACAGCTGAGTATATTTCAGTTGTACAGCTGTACAGCTCTTTCCCAATGTCCTTTGGGCCACAAGGGTAACCTTGAGTACTGCATATGGTTCTGCTGACTCTAACTAGTGTACTTGATGTAACTGCTGCAAAGCCTGACCACAGGGTCAAGCCACTGGGTCCTTCGCAACGTAGAGGCCAGTGTCAGAGCAGCCCGGCCCCCTCAAGTTTGCTGTCTACGATGTCATTTAGCCTCACTGAGGCTGAGCAGAGCATGCTGGGCCTCAGGATAATTTGGGTCAAATGCAGGAAGTACGCTCAGCATGGAGCAGCTGGTAATCCAGATCAAGAATCTGACTGAGACTTCATTCCTTCCCAGGTTGTGTTATCCACTGTTCCCAGTGTTGTGTGGGCTGTTTTGTACATCTGTTTGTATACACTCTTGTAGGACAAGAAGCTGGGAGGAAGTGCACACAGAGGAAGATGTGTTTATACACATTTCAATTCATCAGCAAGAAGTTATTTACCCTGAACTTTCCTTTTGTGACACTATTTCTACTGGCTTGTGACTAATAACAGTAATAAAATTTAAATCAAAGCAAAACATGGTATAGTTGACTTTAGAAAGTGGCATGTGGCCTTTAGTTAATAATATTCCAATATTAATTTATTAATTGCAACAAATATTGAATATCAATATTAAGTTGTAGTAAAGGAGGAAGCCATGTGCAAGATATAATAGAAGCTATCAGTACTATTTTTGCAATTTTTCTAGAAAGTTAAGACTCTCAATGGCCAGGTCTGGTGTTGCACTCCTATGTTCAGCCTCCCAAGAGGATGCTGGGCCTCCCAGGATAATCTGGTTCAAATGAAGGAGATAAAACCACAAGGACACTCAGCATGGAAGAGCTGGCAATCTAGATCAAGAATCTGCCTGAGACTCGGAAGGCTGAGGCAGGAGAATCATTGTGAGTTCGGGGCCAGCCTGGGCTACAGTGTGAGCTTGAGGCCACCCTGAACTGCATACAGAGACCCTGTCACAAAAAGGCAAAAAAAGAAAAAAAAAAGCCCAAACACATAAAACTCTTAAGTTTCATTATAAGACAGAATACGTGTTTCTAAATTTTGAGGGGGGTACTAAGTAAGAATAATAAAAGTCCTCCTTTGACTATGTCTGCATTTGCTAACTTCTGCATCTGGCAGAGCACAGGGTATGGGGGCTGTAGCAGAAAACCTTAGAATCCCCACCAGTTACTTCAGCTCTGCGCTTCAGCTGCCTCGCCTGTAAGAAGGCCCCCGCCCAACTAGGAGGGTGCTAAATGAGTAACAATCACATCACAGTAATTATCACAGGAACAGTGCTTGGCGCAGACCCAGCCCCATCTCCATCCCCATTTTGATTTAGGGCACCGGAGTGGAAGCAAGGGTCAGCGCTGCAGCGCTGCCGCAGGTGAATCTGAGGGCTCAGGGGCCCTTTAGGCCTGTGTAAACCTTCACCTGACCCCCACCCCCAGCTGTCAGAAGGAGGCTCACCGACCCGGGTTCCAAAGTCCACCCCTCACGGGCCCAGAGGCCCCCCCCAGTTCCCCGTGGGTTGCCTTCGCAGAGCAGCGACGCTGGTGGGTCCTGAGCTCAAGGGAAGACCCCAGCGGTTCCCTTCTCTTTTTGCTCTTTCATACTGGCTTCTGGAGAATTCAAAGAAGAAAGGGAGCTTTTCAGAGTGTGGGAATTCAGTTCTTAGACTATATATATTATTTTCACCATTGTGACTTTAGAGCAAGCAATTCCGTGCAAATGCATAGAGGACAGTGCTATCACAGAGGAAAATAACAGACATTCCAGATGCACAGTGTTATCCTATCTTAACACAATGTTCTCTGATCTTAAATTCTGCCAGCATCCTGCGGCTTTCTCCAACTCTCATATGCTTCAGAGCATAATTTCACAGAGCCTTCAGCCATAACAATGATTACATTGTTTCAGTAGTTGCTTCCACACATTGAATCTCAGTCTTGAAAGGGTAAGTAGAGAAATGCAAATAAAAACAACATCGAGATTTCATCTCACCCCAGTAAGACTGGCCAGTATGAAAAAGTCATCCAGTAACAGATGCTGGCGAGGCTGTGGAGAAATAGGGACTCTACTACACTGCTGGTGGGAATGCAGACTGGTGCAACCACTGTGGAGAGCTGTTTGGAGATTTCTCAGCAAACTAGGTCTAGAGGTTCCATTCAAACCAGCTATTCCTCTTCTGGGTATTTTCCCAGAAGATCTGAAAACATCATAGCACTCTGACATATGTGCACCCATGTTTATAGCAGTGCAATTTGTAATAGCTAAAATGTGGAAGCAACCCAAATGTCCATCCACAGAAGACTGGATTTAAAAACTGTGGCATTTTTATATAATGGAATATTATTTAGCTATAAAGAGTGACAGATTTGGGGCCTTTGTAGGCAAATGGTCACAATTGGACAGCATACTCATAAGTGAAATAAATCAGAGGTACATGTGCAGGCAACGTATTGTGTCACTGGTGTAAGAACCTGAGGGTGGGAATATAAACTAAGAGACATGAAGGAAATCTGTTCAAAAGTAAAGAACAGATGGGACGAGGGAAAGGAGAAAAGAAAGAGGCAAAAATGTATACATGTATGTATGTATGTATATACATATGTGCAGGATGGCTAACATGGTTCTACTATTGTCTTATGTCACTTAATGGCAAGGAATAGTTGATGACTGATTGTTTGATCAATCTTGTATGTCTATATGTGTTCTCCTGAGCATACATTTTGAAGATATCAATATGCAATGCAACAACTATTATTGGTTTTCTGTTGCTATGTCTATAATTCAATTCTGATTATACAGTTATTGTGCTACTTTGTGTCTCTTTGTTAATGCTTTCCGTTTTTTTGTTTTGTTTTGTTTTTTCTGTTGTTGTTGAGGTAGTTCTTTTTGCTTTCGCACTTTAAAAAGAAAAATTGTATTAAAAGAGAGGAAGGAAAAGAAGAAAAGGAAAAAGGAAGGGATAATTATATATGTATGTAAGTAAGTATGTATGTATAGGCAGCATATCTAACATAGTTGTACTACTGACTTAGGTCACTTTATTGTAAGGAATAGTTGATGATTAATTGTTTGATCAATTTTGCATGTCTATATCTGTTTTCCTGAATATACACTTAGAAGTTATCAATATGTAATGCAACAACCATTGTGGATTCCCAGTCACCTTATCTGTAACCCAGTTTTGATTGTACTATTCTTATGCTACTTTGTGTCTGTTTGTTAATATGTTTTTGTTCTTATACTTTTAAAATAAAACTAAAAAAAAAGAGTGCAGGTAAGCAGATAAGAGGGAAGGGGAGGGGGCGGGGGAGGGGAGGGTGGGGAGGGAGGGTGGGGAAGGGAGGGGGAGAGGGAGGGAGGAGAGGGAAGGGGAGAAGCCTATACATTAAGCTGAGAAAGTTCTTTTAGCTTCCTCTATAAATATTTATCTTGAATATGGAGAGACACTTTTTTAAAATCTCCCTGCTAGGATAGCAAGCATAAAAATAAATATAAAGCTAAGAAAGCAGGAAGTGCTAAGAAACCTAGAAAACATATTGCTAATGATGGTATGAATTGGCCATGCATGATGTTATATGATGTATCTTCTCTTTGAGAATGATTATAAGAAAACGTATAGCTAGGAAGTGCCACGGATGAAGTGCCTTCCTCAGTGCAGATTTGGTACATTGTGGACCAAACCCTATTCTTTGTGCGCTGTGACACAAAGTCTTGGGAGCCAGCGCTGTCCTTGTCCGACAGCAGTGCCGCTCAGAGTTTTGGGGGATGTTTGTGTTTTGGCTTTCTCAGCATCTTTCCTCATTTTTCTGGCAATATCATTCTAATTTCTCTATGGGACACTCTCCACTCTCTTTCCAGGTGTTAGGGGTGAGTCCTTTCGGTTTAGCTCAGGAGTGTGGGAGTGTCTAGCCCCAGCCAATCAGGGCATTCTACCATTCTAGCCCAAGGACTGGGGCACTGATGGGTTCAGGACTCATTCATAGCCAGTGAAACTCACGTGAGAACCAATAGAAGAAGGTCTGGTTCTCCTAAGTATGGAATTTAGGGAATCTATGCCTGACACAAGGGGAATGCTGGCCAGACACCCAGCCTGAAATAAGGTGGCAGAGCTGAGAGTCTGTGGGAGAAACTTGACATTTTCAAGCTCCTACATCCGATGACCAAAATACCCATAGTGTTTTCAGTTGTTAGAATCAATGGATTCTTTTTATCCCTTTAAGTCTAAGTTGGAGGTTCTATCAATTGCAATCAGAAGAATTCTGAATAATAATATGTTGTAAGAAGTTATTTGTCTATAACAGAAAACAGTTTTGTTCTTAAAAACCTAAAATCTTTAACATGCTGCTGAAACACCCTGTACTTTCTAAGGCTTTATTAATATAGTACTGTATTAAATTAAATTACATAACTGTAGGAGACATAGCATACTTAGGGTTTGAACTATTAAAAAATAGGCATTTATTGTCATTTTCTGACCATATCTGAAATTCGTGGTTTTTCACAATTCACCCATGCTCTAGGAACATAGCCCCTGTGAATTTCGGGGGTCCACTCTACCGAATTTAAAGTTTCCCTTTTGTCCTCACAAGTATCCCCACATTGTAGATGAGGAAACTGAGCTCAAAAACCAGAACTGGAACCTAGATTTGTCTCAGTTCAGAGACCATGGCCTCAAGGATCTCTACTGGAGCTATTATGTTCTGTACTGGAACCCAGTACTGTACCTTAAAAACAAATACTAGAAATACATATAGTGACAGTTTAATGGGAACCTTTTAAGAATTCAGGCCATTCATTCTACAAACAAGTAGAAGTATCTAAAAGGGTTCATGGCCCTTGTAAATTGTTATGGCTTCTGTCTAGATGTCCCCTCAAAGCCTCCTGCAGTCATGGGGGAGGGTTTGGAGGTGGCTTGTCACTTGTGTATTGCTGCGGCCAGTGTCTTCTGTGCTGTGATTCATCTCTGTCATGCCATCTTGCCTTGCAGCCAGCCAACTATGAACTGAAAGATCTACAACTGTGAGCTAAATAAACATTTCCTCCTTCACTTTGGGTGTCAGGTATTTAGTCTCAGCAGCAAGAAAAGTAGCTAAGAAAGAACTTGGTATGAGAGAAGTGGGGTTGTTGCTGTGACTACCTGACTGTATTTCAGGAGCCTTTGGAACTGCCTTGTGGGAAGAGCTTGGAAAGGTTTTGTGTTGGTTTGGGGCTTATTTTTGCAAGAGGAACAATAATATAGGACACATATTTTATATGATTATTTATAATAGTCACCCAGAGAATGATATACAAAACAGTACAGGAAATCTGTACACACACTATAGACCAGGAATCCAGCTGAGGGCCTAGATCCCACAATAATGTCCTACATAAGTCCAGCTGAAGACCCAGAGCTTACAACAGTGCCACCCACGAATCCAACTAGAGGCTCAGAGCCCATAATAATGTCTCACACAGGCTTGTTTAACGGATCTGCGCTGGGAAGGCCTAAAGGTCAGTGGTGGAATCTAGGAAGTCTATGCCAGCAGGATGAAGGATCCATGCCAGCAGGTTGAGGGATCCACACTGGAGCCAGGAAGCGATGTGCAAAGTAAGAACCAGAGTTCCCCAGCAATGTACCATAGCCATCCTCAGCAAAATGAGGTCTTGAGCTCCTCCGATGATCAAGATGGCCAAATTCCCAGCAGGGAAGCCAACACAGCAAGCTTCTCCAGGAAACCGAGCTGTGCACCATCTTCCCATCTGGAGGCAAGGTGAGGACCAGAGCTTCCCCAAAGTAAACTGAAGCTATTCTCAGTGCCAACAAGGTCCCAAGCTCCTCGAAGGATGAAAACAGCTGAATTCATCAGAGAAACCAGCATGACAAGCTCCTCCAACAGAACCAACAGCTCCTTACAGCTTCCACCAGTTCCAACAGCCCTTCTCCACTCCTAACAGCCTCTTCAGTTCCCAAAAGCCTCTCTTCTTCTTCTCCAGGTCTGCCTGTTATGCTGCAGGCAACAGTCCCCAGAAGGGCCTCCCACACCCAGCACTACACTTACTCAGTTCAGCTGGGGGTTATAAGTTAACCACCAATTATCACTCCACTACAGCTCTGGAGATGCTGACTGAAAGACCAGTTCTGGAATGCCTGCAGGTGTGCTTGATGGAAGATTCTGGTCAGAACTCAGAAGACCAGAAGGCTATTAGAAATGCTGCTAGTAAAGACCAGGCTTGGCAAGTTTCTTTTGGAAAGAACAACTTCACTGACTATTGGACTCCAGACATGTGTGTTACACCTTTAACAGAAAGTTTGCATTTTGCTCTTGTTTAGAGACTTTGCTTGAGACTGATATTAAGGGTGACAGACTAATTAATCTGACAAAAGAAATTTCAAAGCAGTCTAATGTTGAGGTGGTAGTATGGCTACAGTTAAGGCTTTTATCCATATTTATGTTGAGAATCAAGAAGAAAGAACCCAGAAGAATGATTTAAAATGCTATGAGTTTGCCCAGAAAGGAAGCTCCAGTAAAGCTCCAGAGTGCAAAGATAGAGCAGAGGAGATCTAGATTGCTGAGAAGGAACAGAATAGAAAAGATGGCTTGAGGGCATCACAATAACTAGCAGGACTCCATTCTTTGCAACCTCAGAATTGCAAAGGTAAAAGATTTTGCTTTGAGCAGAGAGCCCCAGAGCACCATGTTGCAGAATATCCTGACCTAGGAAAGTTGTTCCCCAGTGTTTGGTTCATAGACACTGGACCCCTAGAGCCAGAAGAGAAGGAAGTCTGGCTACTGATCCAGCTGGCAGCAGACCTTGGCATCATCCACATGGTGCTGGTTTTAGGTGCATGCAAAATGCAAGAGCTGGGTCAGGAAGGCCTCCACTCAGATATCAGAAGAAAGCCTGCGAGACCAGGCAGTGTGCCCCTGACAGGGCTGTGTGTGAATCTGTGAATATGAAGCTAAAAGTGCAGTGGAGACCCCAGAAGTTTGGAGAAACCAGGAAATGGATTGGATTGTCTGAGGAAAACTGCCAGGAGAGAGCAGAGCTCGCCCAAGAGAGAAGCCTTGGGAGTTACAACCACCGGAAGTGCCTGGAGGGGGACCCACCCAAGCCCTTTGGGCTTGCCACAGATTGCCACAGGTGGCCTCTGATGGTGGATAGGCAACTACAGGACTTAATGGTTGCCCTGCTGGGCTTTGGAATTGCTTTGGCCCCATGCCTTTGTATCCTCCTGCTTATATGGAAATACCTAGTGTCACTGAATGTTGGAAGTGTCCAATTTTCTTTTCATTTGTATAGGGGCTCACAGCTAAGCGTTTGCCTTAAATCTTAGAGACTTTGGGCTTGGACTTTTCAGCAACGCTGAAAATGTTAGGACTTTGGCAGCTCTTAGATATGGACTAAGTGCCTTTGGCATAAAGGGATATGCATGAGTCTGGGCGTCCAGGGTGGGACCTTGTGGCTTGTGTCTAGATGTCTCCCCCAAAGCCTCATGGAATCATGGGGGGCTTTTCAGAGGTGGCCTGTGGCTTGTCTCTTGTGTACTGCTACTGCTGCATGCCCTCTGCTGTGCCACTCTGCCTTGGAGCCCAGCCAACTATGAACTGAAACCCCTACAGACTTGGAGCTAAATGAACCTTTTTCCTAGCTTTGGGTGTAGGTATTTTGTCTCAGCAACGAGAAAAGTAACCTAGACATAAATACTCATGTTAAAGAAGCACAATCCTCAGTCTCCCTTACCTATTTCTGTCTGTTGCTGCTGCCTTCCCAGCATCACCTCGCCCAGGATGGGCCCAGCCCTCCGTCAAGCATAAAGCCCCCTGCACAGTCTGGAGGGGCCATCACAGCATGTGGATCTCATCTGGCCAGCCCTTGAATGCCCTCAGGCATCCCTACCCCTGAGAAGTCCCCAGGGAAAGCAGCGCACACCAGCACTCTGACATTTTCTTTCATCTCTTGAAGTCCCTAGACTTTCAAGACTTCCGATTCCCTGGATATATGAAGAAAAATTAAAATCTCCAATATTTTAATATGCAGTGCTGTTTAGACCTCCTACCTTAGTCTTCCCTGTTTAGAGTAACTTAGGCCTTTAGAAAAGAAAAATTCATGACATATTCTTAAAATAATCCTTTCAGTGGATTTCTGTCCTTACAAGGACAAAAAGATTGGCCAGGGATAGAGGTACGTGTCTGTAATGTCAGCACTCAGGAGGCTGAGGCAGGAGAATTACTGCAAGCGCAAAGTCAGCCTGGGCTACAAAGTGAGTTCTAGGCCAGTCTGAACTGCATAGTGAAACCCTGTTTCAAAAAGACCAAAAAAAAAAGAAATCTTGAAATGATGTTTTTTATAATCTTATTTTCTAATTGTAGTTATCTAAAACCAGTTAATGTTTTGAGGGTATCCCTTGATTTTTCACAGTACCTAGTGCAGTATAGAGCATATAGTAAAAAGTTAATACTATAAAAGGTTGTTAATGGACCATCCACTGAGCAGCCATCTTTCTTTCTTTTTCTCTGATACTGTTATACGCACCTGATGTCTTTGAAAAACAACTCTTAGCTATGTGATTTAGAGATAACCACACTGAGTTCCACGGTGTAGCATATTTAAAATTCCAAGAGATTTAGGCTTAGTG
The DNA here is from genome assembly GCA_004027595.1 of Dinomys branickii. Taxonomy (NCBI): domain Eukaryota; kingdom Metazoa; phylum Chordata; class Mammalia; order Rodentia; family Dinomyidae; genus Dinomys; species Dinomys branickii. The sequence goes on from PVLD010004286.1 coordinate 122,985, forward strand.
TCTCAAAGAACACTGAGAACCTGAGGCAATCCAAACACCACACATACCAAAGACATAAATATTAAGTAAGCTTAGTCCTATCTCTTTGTATCAGTCAGGGTTTACTAGAGAAACAGATGTAACACAAGGTATACAAATGTACAAGAAATTACAAGTTTGGCTTACAATGGTCAGCTACAGAGTTGGATGAGGAAGTGTGCAGAGGGTGTCTGCACGCTGGAGATTGAGCCCAGCCGCAGTCCTGGAGCTCACTGCAGCGTCAGAGGGCTGATGGGTCTGCAACAGAATGCTGAGAATCTATGACAAAGGCCGAGAGCCAACCCCAGAAGGCTCAAGAGTCCCAGGTAGAAGCCGAACAGCCTGCGCCAGAAGCCAGGAAACCAAGCTGAAGGTGAAGACCGGAGCTCCTCTAAAGAACCAGCAGCCGGTCCCTCCTCAGTTCCTTTTTATACAGCCTACTCTTTCTGGGGGCGCGGTCCTCTACACCCACACCCTCTGTATGCCTTGCTTTTGCACAGGCTCAGGATGAATACAAAGTAAGCACCCTGCCTCCCTTCTGAGTCACATAGTTAACCTTCTAAACTTCTCAAATTAACACAATAAACAACATCCCAGAAGGGTAAGGGCGTGTCCTTTTTCCCCCAAGATGCAGAACTGCTGAGTCACTCAGCCAAACCTCTGTACTCCCCAAGTTGACACAATGTATCAACCATAACACTCCACCACCCCTTGTCAACTTAGCAATCAGACACATTTCCTTAAACCAGTTTCCAGTTACAAAGACATGCTTATAATTACGCCTAACATAACTGCCCTACATACAAATGTAAATGCACTCATTCCCTCACCAAAATAAAAGGTAAGTTTTCTTTGGGTGATGCTTATTCTTACCATTTCACAACTTAAACATTATAACACAGTTTACCAATGCCTAAGGACCAGTAGTAAGTCTATCAGTATTATATTACATTAGAACCATATTAGGGGAGAAACAGTACAATTATAATCCTCTTTTCTGTAGCTGATCACTGTACGTCAAACTTGTAATTTCTTCTATATTTGTATAACTTGTGTTATATCTGTTTCTCTAGTAAACCCTGATTGATACAGATTTTGGACCAGGAGTGGCGTATACAGATAATCCTTGTCGTGAATTGTTTGACCTAAGATGTCATATAGATCCATTTGACTACCCTAATTCACCACTTGTGAGATGTCAGGAATTTAGCAACTCTGTGCATGAAAATTTTGAATTTCTTTGGCAGAGTAGGAAATATAATGATGCTGGCTGGTTGCTCTTAGCATCGCTGGACAAACTACTGAAGGAAAACAATGAGCTCAAAACATTCATACGAAGTTTAAAGCCTTCTGGTTGTGAGGAGAAATTAAGAAAGGAAAATAAGGAGCTCAAAGATGCAAATTCCCTGCTCCAGACACAGATAAGAAATTTAAAAGTTTCTAAGTGTGTCCTGAAAGAAAATCTCCTCTCTTTTAGTAAAAGGCTGAGAATGCAGAAACTCAAACACAGTCCCGCATACTTTGATTGGCTGAACTGCAATGCAAGTTCAATGCTCAGCCTTGAAGGGTATCTGAAGCAAAAGTGAGGGCACCGACTGGAGAGGAACGGGATCCCATAAACTGGGACAGGGACATGTAGGTGGATCCTGAGGAAGCTGAGGATGTTGAGTTCCTAGATGCTCATGAGATTATTTTGCCCAAGGGATTTCCCCACCTGCTCGGCAGAGGCATTGCTGCCTCCATTTAGAGATAACCACACTGAGTTCCATGTTGTAGCATATTTAAAGTTCCAGGAGACTTAGGCTTAGTGTCTCAGAGAACACTGAGAACCTGAGGCAATCCAAACACCACACATACCAAAGACATACATGTTAATATTAAGTAAGCTCAGTCCTCTCTCTCTGAACAAGCATGGGTCTTCATTCCCATGACATCTGAACACAAGGCTGGATGATAGATGATGTCCAGGCATCCAAATTTGTAAGATTTCCTTTGAAAATACTCTATCACTGAATGTTTTTTTCTAGCACCATCAGCAAATTTTTGTATAGCATTTAGGTAACAAATAGCATTTAGTTAACATTTAGGTTCTATTTGTTCAAATGGTGACAAAGCTATGTTCAAGTGCCTTTATTTCTTCATGTAGGAGATGTATCTGCTCTGTAGCTGCTGAGATGGGGAAGTCTAAGGAGAAAGCAGAATTTGATTGCTTAGTGATCTGGTCTCCTGGGTGACAAGTATTTTTAGATATCATCATTAATAATTTATGAATGAGAAAACTTTACCAGAATAAAGAAATTCAATATTCTTGTTTGTTTGTTTTCTGTGGTACTAGGAATTAAACTCATGACCTCACGCATGCCAGGCAGGCGCTATGCCACTGAGCTATATCCCCAGCCCCAGATATTCAATATTTTTATAATTTATCTATACAAAGCCTCAGTGCCCTGAAAATGTAGGCTCACCACAAACTGACTTTGAGCAATTATTGGAAATAATTCATGAAATCCTACCGCCCCCAAAACAAAGGTTGATGGCTGCACTCGAACCTGGTCTTTGCCTTCTCTGGGGGCTTGTGATCAATATCTCATATTAACAGATTACATTAACAGATTGCTTGGGGCTGTGTACAGTTAAATTCAACATCTTCTTTACAATTTTTGTTTTGTCTGGTGATGGAGAGAAAGAAGAGTTTGGCCTACATTTTCTCTGTAAGAGCGATGGGAATTTAGGGTGCACAGAGCGGATGTCTCTGTGTTGATACACAAGTTCCCTTGCCTCCAACTCAGAAGGCAGAAGAGGTGAAAGACTTCTCCTTCCCAGGGTGATTTTCAAATTAGAAGTGACATTTCTTTCCTGGAGCATGGTGTTTCTGTAGATGTGATTTTATACTTTCTGAAAACTGTGACTTCTTGACCCTGTGGCGTACTGCGGGGAGGTCAGAATCATCTGGGGAAAGTTTTTCAAACTAGCACACGTGTACTCACGCAGTTCTCTTTCCCTTGGTAGGATGACTAGTCACACCGTGTAGACATCCTGCAGATGAAAACGGCTATCTGAACTGATAAGATGCTGGGGGCAATCGCTGCTCTATTTTATAAAGGACTGTGCTGCCCAGCTGGGGAGGGGGCTGGCCCCACAGCGAACCAAATCTTTAGGGAGACGCCGTGGGACCAGGCTTCACTCAACTTCCTCCACACCTCTGGGTTTTCATCACAGAAAGAACTTTGTTAGTTTCCCGTCCAGTTTATTTGACCAGTAACAAAAGAGCTCTGTTTCCTTCCTGGTCATGGAAAAGGAGCAAGAAAGAAGAACGGTTTAGAGATGGAGTATTTTCTATGGCGGATGATGGTGGCAATCCAGACCCACAGGTTTTCCTCGTGGCTTTTGGTTATTGTTGTTATTGTTAATCCCAAGGTCAAAGCTTTTGGCAAATGCTTAACCACTTTGTGTCCTGGTTTCCTTTTCTACAAACGGAGGTGATGATATAGGTGACATTACACTGCAGATGCTGTGGAAAACTACAGTAAAACCAAAGTGGGGTCAGGCACGGTGGCGCACACCTGTAATCCCAGTACTTGGGAGGCTGAGGCCGGAGATCAAGGCCCGCCTGCACTGCATAGTGAGATCCTGTCTCACAAAAAAGGTGGAAAATGCCAGCTGAAGTTTTCTAAGCAACTACTATGGACCTGGTTTTGAGCAACTGACATCTGAGTTGACTTAACTCTAGTAACATAAAATGAGTGCTATGCGTAAGATGTGCAAAGTGGGCCAGGGCATATGGTAAGCACTCTTTAGTTGTTAGCTATGATTCTGAGGGACTGTGAGGAACAGTCTATAATTAAGCCATTATTCATTCTGAAGGGCAGTTAGATTGTTTCTCCATTTTCACGTAAAATTTCTGGCGTGAGAGAATGCAGTGAGATGAATGTCAGGCATTTAAACTGTTTCCTTCCTTAAGAAAAAATCAGGAGCTGGGCGTGGGGGCAGACACCTGCCAATCTCAGCATGTGGGAGGCTGAGGCAGGAGGGTCATTTCTAGTTCAAGGCCAGCCTGGGCTACAAAGTGAACTCAAAGCCTAACTGCATAGCGAGACCCTATCTCAAAAAGACAAAAAAGAAAAAATCAGTAGTATGTATTCCTTTACTTCTCAAGATAAGTTTTAAAAATCAATAAAAGAATACTTTTCTTTCTTTAAATACTGATGTGTAGTTAGTATTTAGATTTTAATGTACTACACTTCTCTCACCTCCAGGGAAAGCCTGACGGCAGAAAAGCTAAAAGCCATTCACTTGTTAATTTGTCAGTTTGAGTAAAGAGCTATAAGTTTGATAAAATGTTGGCCAAGCAGATAAAATTAATTTGAGGGGTTCATGAAAGGTGATTTCCAGTTTTCATTTTCCACTTATTGTCGGTTTCTGTTTGTCCTTGTTTTTATTGTTTTCTCTGCCTGTTTCTTCAGATCGATGTTTTGGTTTTTTTTTAATTTTATTTTAAAGACAAAAGAATGGAGACATATGAACCAGAAAAGCCATAAACAATACAGAAAATACAAAGTTATACAGAATATAGTAGGGAATTAGAACTGGATGTTGTATTACATAGTTATCTTCACATTAGTTAACACAAAAACATTAAAGGAAATACCAAATTATAGATAAGATAGTAGGG